>JASSUY010001627.1:0-38905 GCA_032466535.1 Forpus xanthops
GAGGGACACCACTCATTACTGGTCTCCAGCTGGACATTGAGCCATTGAGCACAACTCTTTGTGTGTGGCCATCCAGCATGCAGCACTAACTGCTGCCATAACATTTGACACTTGTGCTGTCTCATGGGACCACATAAGGCATCCTTTAAATGTCTTTTGAAGTCAGTGGGCTTGCCAAGGGCTCTCACTATGGATGACCTCAGGCAGGCCTTTGCAGAGCAGCCAGTTGCAAGGGCTTTCAGAGACAGCAATCTGAGGGCTCATGTTACTGCTGTACTGCAGCCATCACAGAAGGTAAACATCTTCTGCTCCCCATGCTCAGTAGACAGTCAATGCCAAGTGTGCTAAGTCTGCCTTCCCTTCAGTGGTTCTTTTGGGGTTGTTCTGAGTACGTCTCATACAAAGAAGACAAAAGCAGTTATCTGACATCAGCTGTAACAGGGTACCTTTACTGCAGACTGGAGAGCCATACGTCATGACAAAAACCTAATGTTAGGTATTTATTGCTTGAACCTGGCATGCAGCTGCTTGGGAATGCGGAAAATGATGAATCTGTAATACAATTAACGCTACAGCATGTTCTCCATATGGTCTGACTTGTAAAGAAAACCTGCTTTCACTAAGATTTCTATCAAATGAGACACTCTGCCAGCTCAAAGGCAGCGGCCATGTCTACACTTCCCCATATTTCAAGTACAAACAGCTCTTTAGCAAAAGTTTTTCAAAGAAATAAATAGGGAGTTTATAGATTTAAACCCATGAAAAATTGTTCCATCAAAGAAAAAAGGATTAGTTGGGCAGAAAAGGAAAAGAACTCCAAAAGTTGAGCAAATAAAAGGATGTGCAAACATTTGGGATAAACCTTGGTATACCAGGCAAATACGTTTAGGTGCAGAATTAGTTATGGGGTTTTATATAGGTTTTAGTAAGCATCGATGTCTTAGAGCAGAAGAGCAATTGCATCAGTGGAATAGGACAAGTTATTCTACATTAGCTAGTTTAGAAATTAAATATCACAATAATAAAGTGCAGAATACTGGTATAGTAGAAGACTTTTAATGAAATATTGGCTTTATGTTAAAGGACATAATAAGAGGTTTTGCTTTTCCTTTCTGCTTTCCAGTCCTGCTAATCATAACCTCAGATCTCTTTCACAGAGTCTCTTTTGCCTACACCTTCAATCAGAGCAGAGGACGTTCCTATGGATGGGGAAGCATTGCAAGTGTCTTTGATACCTTAAGCATGAAGGCTGCTAAAGATTCACAGGCGTTTTCTTCTGTTTCTAAAAGCCAAATCTGAGTGTTTGCTCTGCCAGATGCTGCAATACATTTACTGGGTTAAACATACCAGTTGAAGCTCTTCAAGGAACCCATGGTACTGAATGATCAGTTCTCACAGCGCCCACAATGGTTGTAAACTGTGATTGCTGTCCCTTTGAACTCCTACAGCAAGAAAATAAGTGATGATAGAAACAGCTCACTGCTACTGTATCAAAGACAACGCAGAAAGTCTCTTTTTGTTGTTGGCTTGCCTGTGCACAGCCTCGTGGTAAGGAAGCACTTGTAATAAGTTAGTTTATACAGTGTGAGGATTGACTTGTGAATACAGACATTCATTCTCTAATTAAAAGAGCAATAAAGCACACAACTGAGATTTGTTCCTGCTTAGGCAATGCATTAGTGAACACTATAACCTATAGAGTAGGGACGATGGATGCCACTGGAATGGAAGTTGCATTAACAAACATTTGTACAATGTTAACCAAAGGAAGAAAACACCACTTTGCCTCCTGGCACAGAGGCCTGCAGGTCACATACAGCTTCTCACAGCAACAGCTTGAAAATGGTGGATTAGCTTGAGCTGCAGGTGCTGTGTCCTTGAGATGAGACAGAACGTCATAGGCCTGAAAGTCTGGACCACTCATCCCCTTGAGTCCCCCTTTCCCATGCAGAATGAACTACGTACACACAGCGCTCGTAACACTGAGGTCAAATGTGGTTTGATATGTGAAGAAATAACAGCATTTGACTTGATAATGGTTAGAATTCATTAAACCTCTTCAATTAACTGGCACTAATTAAGTGTAAATAGGTCTAAAGTGAAAATTCGTGTTGACGCTGGCTTAACCTGATGCCACCTCAAAACAAATACTCAGGACAAAGATGTGACCAGTGTTTTTCATGTGCTGGAGGTTTCAGAAGGCTTCCAGTAATCATCATAATAAACCTCTAAGTCCCAGTAAATGTCTTCTTATGACAAAAAGGAGTTAAATGCCATAGCTTTTGTAAATTACAGCTAAACCAGAACTGAAATACTACAGTAATAGTACCTGTATTGTTACATGCATTGCAGACAGCTCATAACTCACTTAGCATGTGAGGTAAAAAAAGACATAACAAAACGTTAGCTATTGGTCTAATATTGCAGTTATATACTAAAGCCACTTACCCTATGAAACAGTGAGGGAATCACAGTCATAGAATGGTTAGGGTTGGAAAGGACCTGAAGATTATGAATGAATTATGGAGTATTTATACCAGATTCTTGCATTCTGAATATGTGTTCAGCTGGTACAGTGACTAAGCAAAACCAACATCACATAGTACACTGCTTTCTCATTCCTCTTGAGGGTGCATATTCCATGGTACACATGAGCAGTAATTGCCACCCCTTACGGCACACTGATCATTCACACTTATCATATAACTGCTTAAAGAAGAGATCTGAAGCAAAACAGCTGCAAGTTACCTGCAAGAGAGTGCTAAATTATTCAAGGGTGTTAAAGCAATGCCCTTGCACGGACTCCCCTGCCTTACCTTCGGTGCCCCTTGCACAGATGCTGGAGAACCCTGAGCTGTGCTTCACTGGGGTCTCTAACCTCTCACTTCTTTTTGTCTCTATGCCTCTGAAGTGCCACAGTTGTGGCCCATTGGGGTTGATGTGTGTTACTGGTTTCTTATGCAGAGGATCAACTGTTCCGCGCTGTGGAGGGCCAGGCTGCCTCTGATGAGGAGGAGGAGGAGAAGTGGGCAGGAGACCAGCCTGCCCAGGTGGACCACATGAAGAAGATACTGGCCAAGCTCCCCTGTTGTGCCAGTGGGTAGGTTAAAGCTTCCTGAGCCCTTTGCAAAGACTATTTCATGACCTGAAGGTACCGTGGCTTCAGTATGAAGCAGGCCCCTTTGCCCATCCCAACCTAATCCAAGGCAGCATCATTCAGGCACAAAACTGTGATCTGGGCTGCCAAGGGTTTTGTAGGAAACATGGCTTTTGCAAACATAGACCTTCATTGAGAGCTTCCCCTAATCTATTGATTTGTTTTTAAAATGTCTATATAGGTGTGATGAAAAGGTGTGGAAAAAGCTGATGTCTTACTTGGAGACCACCAATAGAGATGGCCACGAAGCAGCGCCTGTGGAGCTCACAGAGAGAGTCACACAGCTCACTGAACAGCTCCAGCTGAAAGGGCATGAAGTGCAACAACTGGAAACAGAGGTGGAAGAGGTAATAGGTGCCAAGTAGAGTGTAAAAGAGTTACTTATACACCTCTAAGTAGCTGCATTTATATACATGTGCATTTATATTGTGGCCATTGTGCTCTGTTGTTGATGCTCCTCACTGGGCCTTTAGCTTATCAGCTCAAACACCTCATGCTCCTTTGTAACACCCGTGTTTCATGTCTGGTTTCTGCCTGAAGCTCCATTTGTTTGGAGGATGAGAAGCACACCAGCCACTATCAGGCACAGGCTGTTCCAACAGAATAGCCAAGAAGTCCTACTAGTCCCATCCCATGCCTTAGTTACAACAGTTCCTAACGTACTTCAGCTCTCTTAGTACAGAAATCATTCCTTATTTCTGATGTTCTTTATTGTTCCATGTACTTTTCAAGTTCCATTACCCTTTTTGAACTAGAAGAACAGAAATATGCTCAGTATTGAAATGCAAGCCTCTATGGCAATAAGCATAGGTGCAGTTTTGTGCCTAGTTCCTTCCCCCATAGCTCCTACAGGTATGTTCAGACCTCTGCTATGCTCAGGAGGTGACAGCTCTTCCACATCTCGAGTAGCATTGAGTGACCATTGCTGCGTGTGTACAGCTTTGTGGACCCTTCCTACGTGCCCAACTTTGCATTATTGACACTGAATTTCACCTGATCATATATTGTCTATTGCTATTCAATATCTTGAGCTCCTGCTGTCGTTCCTCTCAGGCAGCTTTAGCTGTGATGACCCCCAAAGGCTGTATTGAGAACAGACTTAAACTCTTCAACATTCACTCTTGAAAGATCATTTCTGAGTGTGCTGAGAGCTCAGGGGGGCTCCTTGTGAGATCCACAGGTCTGTGTCCCTGCCCTGTGCACCCTTCAGTCCTGGTCTGTTATGCTGTGCTCTGCCCCAGCTCGTGACCCACTGGGAGACCCTGGTGGGATCAGCGTTAGGGGTTTTTGAGTCTCTGGTGATGGATCCTATGGACAGATTTCTGCTGATTCAAAGTACATTCTATCTATCAACTAAATCAACCCTATTCACATATATTCATAGATCCTTTCAAAGAGACCTAATAGATTCTTCACCAAGGCCAGGTTGGACATAGCCTTGGGTGCCATGGTTTAGGGGGATGTGTCCCTGCCCATGGCAGGGGGGTTGGAACTAGATGATCTTAAGGTCCTTTCCAACCCTGACTATTCTATGATTCTATGTTCATCTGTTTATTCACCAAGTCCCTCCACCATTACAGTTCCCACCAACGTGCCCGACAGAATTAGTGCTGCTCTCGGGGATTTGCTGTTCCTCAGATGATCTCTGAAGCCTCTCTTGAAAACTGGTGCTCTGTTTGCCATCCTCCAGGCCTTTGAGGGTGCAATCAGTTAAAAGCACAGCACAGTTCACCCTTCTGTTACAGTTTTCTTCCCATTTTGAGGATGTTTCCCAGGTTTGCTGCTTGTAAAAGTGGCTCTAATTTGTGTTTTGTGTGGAAAACACAATAGGATATTAATTTTTCAGGGTCCTGAATGTATTTGGACACACTGCTCCGGAGCTCAGGTTTTCCCTGTGGCATTCTCCCCCTTTTATAGGAGGGCTGGATAGCAGCTGCTGCCCTCTCAAAACTGCTCTTTGGCAAGGTGGGGTTTCCATCACACAAACAAGGCACAGACCCAAACCCTGGCTTTGATGGAGGACCTTGACAGAGCTAAGAACAAATCATACTCCTCTGAGTCCTATGACTTCGCTACTGATACCCCTCCTCAGTCTCGCTTTTAAAAACAGCTTATGCATCACCTGCATCATTATCTTATTGCCAATGTCAAGGTAACCAGAGGTGCTAGATGTAGCCTAGCTAGGGAAACCAATTTGGGAGAGTGGTTTAATGGCACGCTGAGACGCTGTCTTCAACACAATGACAAGAACTGCATATACCCATATGTATAAATGAAATGAAGATATCAATAAACTAGCATCCTTACTGGTGACAAAGTGGCTGTCAAGGTATAACTGCTGTGGAAAGCACTTTACTCACTGTAGCACAGGAAATACAAGCCAAAAGGGCTTTGTAGGAGCAGTCAAACTCAAGTAGAGGAAGAGACAGCAGTAGCAACAAGTGCTGGGTCCAAGCCCCACTCTGGCCAAGCACACTGAGCAGTGGGCCATGGCAGCAGAGAGCTGGGAGAGCTCCAGGGCAGGCACTGAATGGGACAGTGGCACTTCCATCCACAGCTGTATGTGTGAACAGAGACCTGGTGTGCAGGAACAGCCCCTGGGCAATGACAGGGACCATGGGCCCCCAGCAAGGACAGAGACCACAGTACCCTACCAAGAACAGGGACACCCTATTCCTCATTCCAGGAACACAGCTCATGAGCAATGCAGCAGGTAACAGCAGCAGAGTGCTGGCAGGGCACAGGGGCTGGCAGGGTGCAGGCCTAGGACAGATAGACCCTCAGGAATTCCCATGAGCATCTGTCTTGCTGCATAGTGGGAAAGCTTCATACTTACAGATAATGACTTTATTACTCTCTGTCATTTATCTGCTTCAGCTGTACAGCGGACATAACTCCAGATGTGTCGTACCTGCCCACGTCAGGTGGTATTCACAGTGCAGAGGCAATCTGCAGTATAATAAAGGAAAGCACATTTCATCCTTGCAGACCTCCCCCAGCCTCTGGAGTACTTGCTGTGTGTCAGTGGGAGCACTGCCACATCAGTGTGACAAAGCTGGCTCTCCACGCAGGAAAATGTTCCTGTGTCACTCCCAAAGCAGGGTTCAGACAGGGCTGCTGAAATCACTGCTTGGCAGACGGAGCAGTTCAGTGATCCAAACTTCGGGAGCTGTTGTATAGCGCAGGGAGCAGCTCACTGCTGACACAACAGCCGGCTTTCCTGTTAGCGCTGTCAGAACCTAAACTGACCTCACTGTGGATCAGAGACTGTTTCCTTTTCTCACTCTGACACCTGTGATTTAGGGAATTGAAGTTCCTTTCCATCATTCATTAGGATATAAACCTCCACAGAAAAAGGATCCATTACATAGTGTGCATATTGAGGCTTTTTGAGATCAACTCACCATGTAGTTATTTCTAAAGCTGCAATGATGATAAAACAGGACAACGCATAGGGATAGCAGAGCCAGCGAACTCGGCATGTACCCCACATGATCTTGTTACTCGGTGCAGTATCAATAGATCTATTTAGATTGTGTTTGCCACAACAAAGAGCAAGGCATGGTAACACTTCATGGTAACTGAGAAATGAGATGCTGCTGTTCACACACACACGGTTTGGTGACTTGGTAGGAAGAAAAAATAGATAGGTGTTTTATTACTACAAACCACTACTTATAGGCCTTTTCTAACACACACCTGTCTTTGAGCCATTGGTCAATATTAGTTAGCAATGGCACATTATTGGATGACCCTTTACCACATTACTAATGTCCATCGCTTTGCCAAGTTCTGTCTTTGTAGCTAGTTACTCCTCTTATCTGACTCACTCCTCCAGATGCCTTTTACTTTCCCACTCGTTGCCTTCTGCTTTCCCACTCTGATACCTTCAGTGCCTCATTTCTCATGGATGCACTTTAACATCTTCGAGGCTGAGTTCTAACTTGATGCCTACAGTCAGGGAATCCACAGGCCTGCCCTAGCCCTCCACCTCAATGAGGTACTTTTATTAACAAACCTGAAAACTCTCCGTGCTCCCAAAGGTCCAAAATTGACATTTAAGTGACATATATTCCAGGGAAATCTGGCTCTCTTTAGCAGCTTGGTCACACAGCTGCCACAGGCCTGGGTTTGTGACAGAGATCAAGTCCTGTAAATGGTGTGGCAGCTTTGAGGCTCAAAAGTGTCACTGAGATTTTTGCACTGAAACCAAAGCAACCTTTGAAATCCTGGGGGCCGGAGCTGACTGAAGGATCAGCATTGGGAGCTGCAGCTCTGAGGAGCCTCCTCCTGCCCAGGATTGTCATAGGCTTCAGAAGTCTTACTGAAGTCTTTCCTGTACTTGGCTGAGAACCAATGCCTCACCAGGCACACACCAGCACTTTGCAGAACCTTAAGGGAAAGATATTAAGACACTTTTAAACCAAGATTCTTACATCTACTTCCCTTCTTCTTTCACCGAACATACAGAAGACTGACAGGTAGGAGAAGCAAGGCAAAGATTTGGTTACGTTGGTGAGGGCACACAAATCACTTATGCTTTCTAGAGGGTGACGGGAATGCACAAGATCAGCAAACTGAAATAGCAATGCTAGTGTTTGAGATTTCTGACTGATCTGCTTGCACCCAGCGTTGGATGAATGGCCATTACACATGAGAGCAAAGCATGTGTCCCTAGAACCATTGGCTCTTCACATCATGTTGTATGTTAAAGAAACACACTTCCCTTCGAGACAACCTGGGGTGAACTGACATTTACCAGCTAAGGGGAAACCTCAGCTTTGCAGTTAGTGGGGAAGAAAGGGAAAAGCTCCAGTGCTTTTATTTTCCTGTGTCGTTGTCCAGATGAAAGGCCCATTGCTAGGGGAGCTGCAGCAAAAGATGGAGGAGACCGAGGTGCTGAAGATGGAGCTGCAGATGCTGGAGACGGAGAGGGTTAGGCTGTCCCTGGTGGAGGAAAAGCTCATGGATGTTTTACAGCTTCTTCAGCAGCTTCGAGACTTGGTATGGCAAGAAAGCACTGCAGAGACTTAAAAGTGGGTTTGAAGGTGTCCTTCCCAACCTAGAAAGGGTGTTCATACCTTTTGTTAATTACAAAGCTCTGTCCATCAGGGCACATTTTACCTCTGTTTGCCCTGGGAACTGCCTCGTGATTGCAAAACACTCTTAGACCCTTACGGTTGACTTCCCAAAAGAAGCCTAGAGATTTCCATGGCTCCAGATCTCCAAGCTCTCATTATCTTCTAAACAAAAAAATTGGAGGAAACAAGGAAAACAAAAATGCTATTCATGTGGAAGGTTATATGAGATTATTCTTGCTTCTAGAACAGGACCTTTGTATAACTGCATCCTAATGTGACACTGAGTCAGTATTAAAGGGTAAAAACGCCTCCCTGTGGATCAGTAATGGGTTTTTAATAAGTTTCTTACCCAATGAATGATCCAAACATGGATTTAACAAAGTCGATGCAATAACATCCCAGGAGTATATGGCCTGTCCTTTAGGAAATAACTTGAAATCTCCTGCTTGGGGATGATAATGGTAAGTGCTGGCCTAAGGAGGGGTGAACCAGATAACCTGCAGGACAAGGAGGGCATTGGGAGCCACACTGGACCGCTAGGAACTGTGTGAGATGATGGTGTTTCCTCAGATGATCACTTTATGTTGTTTGAAGTACGCTCATGTTCCACTGATGGCTTGAGGGAACAAGTGTAGTATCTCATCATTTGGTGACTTGTTTTAGCACTTCACACGGAAACTTCACTTTCCTATTGGAAGTCTGACACATGCATCACCGATCCAGTGAAGGATTAAGCTAGTAAAGCCTATGACTGGCAACAAGCATAATAACCTTTTGTGTCAAGACTTCAACATGTCATTCACTGGTCAGGGGTATTATTGCAAGTCACTTCGGTTAGGAGACAATCCATTAGACAGTGTGCCCTGTCTCAGTGATAACAGCACCTCATGCTGATCCTTGCTGGAATCACACCACCACAGGCTGCCGACTCGCATAGAACTAGCACAGGCAATGATGCTGTCAAGGAACAAGAAAATTGACAACATTCCCAGGCAAGTTTAGCAAGGATCCCTTAAAGCCCTGATGGGATGTACTTCAGGCATAAGAATGCCTGTTCATTAGATTTTGGGGATTTAGGTGTCTCTTCCCCAGCATATTCACCTTCATGTTTCAAATATCCACAAACTGCTTTCCACTATGGCCCAGTCCCTAGGGCGCACGAGCAGAAGGTGAGGAGCAGTGTCAGTGAGGGAGGTGGGTACTGCCCAGCTGCTGGGAGGTACATCATCTTTCTTCCCCAATAGCTTCCATCTATTTTCAGTTTCTGAAGTTGTAACAAGAGCAACCTGTCCCTGCAGGCACGGGTGTTCCAGTGCTAATTAAAGTGTATGCCAGCCTGAGCATGCATTAGTGTCTCCATCACAAATGAAGAGACTTTGTTTTCCAGACATATTAGGTGATATCCCAACAGATTCCTAATGTAAAACTACCACTGGAAAAGGCCATCCAAATCCTGAGTAGTTTTCCCAATCCTCTCCCTTTGCCATCCCGCTGTATCTCTAGGCTGTGTCAGTGGGCCTGACTTACACCTTGAATGGTTCCCAGTGACTCAGCTGGGGCTAAGCAGGCTCTTTGTGCCTGTCTGCTCCTCTCACGGAGCATTGGCAATGCCCTGCTTGTACTCCTGACCATCCAGGTTTGATCAAGCACACCCTCTGGAAAACTCCATGTTCTCCACTGAATCCCTGTAATTTCTCCTTCTACAGCCATATTAAGGAACTGGGACCCTCCACAAATTGTTACTTGAGCAGTACCTAAGATAAAATGCTTGCAAATGAAGCCAACAGCAAGCCTTGTGTTACCAGGATCCACTTCCATTTTGGTTTCATTTTCAGATGCACATAGATTTTGTTGCCTACATTTAAAGTGGTGAAGGACAGATTTGTGCCATAATGCTGTTTTGTTTTTTAAAGAACATATCTAAGCGAGCCTTGGGGAAAATCTTGCTGAGCACTTTGGAATCCTGCCGTGAGCCCCAAGCCGGTAAGAAAACAGCTCACCTGTAAAGAACAAGAGGCATGGAAAGTGTCCATGGGGGAAAACACTGGATAGATAATGAACGGAGGAGTAGGAAGAAATATATGCCAAATACTGGGGCACAGGCTGGGGAGAAAGAGGTACTGTGTAAGAAGATTACCTATAGGCAGTGATGACTAGAGTCTGTGACACATGAGAAACAGGGATGCATCTAGGGCTTAAAATCAGCCCAATTTGAATTAGAATTTGGCCATAGGACCACGACTCGGTATCCCACTAATGTCTTTGGGCATTGCCTGACATGAGAAAGTGGAAACATGACCAAGTGTGAAAGGCACCTATTTATCAGGTTTGCTGTCACACTGCGTGTTGAGTCCTTCTGCTGCAACACAAACCAGAATATTTCTGTCAAGAAAACAGATGAAACCTGCACTCCTCTAATAATAGCCTTGCATGTTCCTCAGATGAAAATTAACCTCACAAACTCCTCTCCCTTGGCAACACTCTGGTGTGCCAGAGCGGCTTTATAGGAACCGCATAGGGCTCCCAGCCTGGAGGTTTGTAGTTGATTACTTTGTTCCTATCAGCAGAGCGTTTGTACTTGCCTTCCAGAAATGAACATCCTGTGCCAAGCCTAAGAACATGGCGTGGAGGTGCCTTTATTAGGCACACAGTAGTGGAAGACAAGATTATAAAGACTAGATGTGACCTAAGGGTTTAATTTTGGGGAATACTATTGCCAGCGATGGAGGGAGAACAGCATACAAACCATTCTGGGTTTGCAGTTTTGAGGCCTTGTTGTTGCTAGTGTCCAGCAATCCGGGGATGGGCAGCCCAGAGCTAAGCTGTGCTGTCCTGGTGCGGCTGCAGAGGAAGAAGAGCAGAGGTGGCAAAGACAGAGCCCTTTGCTGTAGGTCTCCTGGTGAGGAGGAGAGGAGGCTGTTGATACCCCAGCACAAGTGCCCAGAAGGTACTGCTGCTTACCCTGCACAGCACCACTTGACCCCAGGCGCTGCTGCTGAAGTAACGCATCTCCCTCAGCTCAGCTTCCTAAAGTGACACCAACAGTGAAGTGACCTTTATCGCTCCCTGTCCGTTCTGCATCCCCATTGCCAGAAACAGCTCATCCTCTCTGCTTGCCATTTGCTGGCTGTGCACTTGGTATGGCTTAAGCAGCTTTCCTAAGTCTTTGCACTCAAACGTCATCTTCCTCTTTGACAAGACCAGGTTAGGTGCTTGGATTGGCTGCTCTTCAGTGTGTCGTGAAATAGTCTTTGTTCACACGAGTATGTGAGAACTCAATGAGTGAAGCAAGAGAGCCAGTAGAGAAAACAGACCTTGAACCCAATTCCACTCCATTGCTACAGGGACAGGAATTCATTGTTTGGTTTCAGAATTTAGATGTTTTATGTTAATGATGTGAAGTGGCACCTTTGAAGAGAAGAGCTTGTCTTACAATTGTTGAACTGCAGCTTTCTGCCTTTGTCCAAATTATAACATTTGCATTTTCTTTTGGAAGGAAAAGCCCACCTTTTTGAAGTCCTAGACACTCTTCACCATGAGCTGGCGGGCTGTGAACTCCTACAAAGCCAGCCTCTGGAGAAGGCACAGAGTCGTCAGGCCTTGTCGAACCCACTGCTCATCTCCTGCTGAGCAGCATGTCAAGTACTCCCACAACAGTCCTCATCCCTCCAAAGGCACCTGAGTGAATGGGAGCTCAGCAATGGACCAGAGCAGCAGAATAAGCCAGCCATGAAACCAGAGGTAGACTGCTTCTGGGGAGAGCACCAGTGCCTCAGCTAACGTCAAAGCCCTCCCTTGCATCCAGAGTGGTCCCACGCCGCGAGGATCACGTAGCAATGTCTGTCTGTGAGACACATCCTGTAACTGTGCCATTTAACTGAATAAAAACCATTCCAGACACACGGACTGGACCTGTTCACAGGTACAGGCCTGGCTGCATGCTGGCTGGGCACAGTTTGTAGCTCATTTCCAAAGCAAAAGACATCCCATGTTATCACTGGAGTAAACCACTTCCTGAATGTGTGACAACACGGCTGCATTCCAAACACCAACACGAGGGGATGCCAGCAGTGCAGGTTTTTAGGGCCCATACGTAACGCGTTTGTATGTCCCTCTTTGTGATTGAACTGTTCTCCTTATTGAGCTCTGAAGTTAGATTGGTTACTGCTCTGCTGAATTCTATATTCGCCATTATACAGCTGCCTTAGAAATCCTCAGCAGTCTCTCTCCTGACAGTGGTCTTAGATTGGACACGAAGAGCTGAATCTACTGCTTGACAGGTACAGAACACCCTTGTTCCCAGGCTCTCAGGGGGAGGAAGGGTTGAAGAAATCCCTTTGCAGCAGCTGCTGTTGTTGCATGAGCAAACACCATGTGTGGTACCCTACCTTGTTCTCTCACTTCACTTCCCTCAGTGCAGCTGCAGGCACACAAAGCAAGGCCCCACTTGCAGAGCAGTTAATGTCAAACGCTGCCCCTATTCACAGTGCCATGTTATCTTTTAATCACCACTAAAATCATTCCCAGGGGCAAAAGTGAACACAAAATTTGCTTCCAAGGGGCTTTTGCTGTTCCATTCACAGAAACGTAAGCAGCAGAGTTCCTAAATGACTCAGCTGTAGTTATGGTATTAAAATGATGCTTTGTATGTCTTTTAAGGATGTGAAATGATTTGCCTGAGATGACACCAGCAGTGCAATAAGACCATTCAATTCAGAACTGTGCACGTCTGAGTTTTTCCCATGAAGATGATTTTCACACAGGAATAAGGACCATACCACAATGCACCCTGTGGAATAAGATCATATCCATTCCTTTCTATTCAGAATGCGCTGTATGCGCACACACACCTCCATCCAAAGCTGTGCTACACTGCTTGGCATTTAGAGCCATGGTGGTAACAAAAACTTTCAGCAGATATTTTCATTTCATTGTAGAGAGAATGTATACAGTGAGGCACTGGAACAGGCTGCCCAAGGAAGTGGTAAATGCTAGCATGAGGTACCCCTGTCCATGGCAGGGGTTGGAACTGGGTGATCTTAACGTCCTTTCCAACCCAAACTATTCTGTCATTCTGCTCAGAGAACCATGAGCTAACTAAGGAGTGGAGGATGACATTGGTTTCACCCATGTTCTCACTTGCAAAGCAAAATGTCTTAAGAGCTGAGGCTTTGTGCTATGATAGATAGGGATCATTTCTGTGCTTGAGGGTTCTCCTGTTTGGCAGTTCTGGTTTTGCTGATTGTTTTCCACAACCAGAAGAAGGAAAGGAGTTCTCTAACAAAGGGGAGGAGGTCCTGTATCTTGTGAGGACTTTTCTATCTGTGAAGGTTGCCAGAAGACAGGAGAGAAAAGCCCCAAGATGTGTGGAAGGTGACACGATCCAACCCAAGCACACTCTTTAGATAAGAAATGTGATCTTAAAATAAAGAAATACGCAATAAAGATGGGAGGATGGGTTTTGTTTTCAAGCTAACCTTGGTAACAACGCTCGTGCAGCACTTGCAGCAGCACTGCAGCCCTTACCAGCAGAGACGGGTGCTGGGCATGACAGGAAGCCAGCACAGCTGTTAATTGCTATGAGCAAGCATCTATCGTGCCCAGGGCTGAGACATCAGTGACTCATCTGCCAAAGCACTGAGAGGCATCCCCAGAATGTCACCAGCTTTGAGAGTCGTTTGAAAGTTGCTCTGAATGGACTTTAAACCCAACAGCCTCCTGGGGCCTCCTCTGAGCCTGGCATCAGCAGCACATTGCACATCCACTGCCATGGAAACCATTTCTAGGTCACTTCTACCAGCAGTGCAGAGAAAGCCTCTTACCACCAGCTCCACCTTCAAAGCACACTCCTCTTCAATAGAAGTTGCAAGAACCAATGTAACATTTCCTGTAATTACACATAATACACCACAAACAAAAAGATGGGCTCTCTCCAGCAGGAAGGTGGGAACAGAGGATCCATGCAGGAGGGCTTGGCTCAGGCTCTGCTGTCACACTTTCAGTGTAGTCTTCTAGTGAGGGAAGCAAAATCATCACCTGATCCTCTGCATCTGTTTTGTAACTCAAGCTATGCATCAGCTTGGGTTAAACTAGATCTGTAGAGAACTTCATTAACCCTGGAGAGAACCTACCAAGAGGGAAAACACAGCTGGAGCTGCTTTTACCTCTGGGTAAACCTATATGTAAAGAAAAGGGAACCAATGATTTGAGTCACAAAACCAGATTTAAGGAGCTATTGAACTGAACAATGTATCGAGTAGGGAGAGATGAGATAGGAAGCATTGCAAATCCTGAAGCACAGAGCTATTTCAGGACATAAGCAGTGAGAAATCATGACAGAGCTGATTATTTTCTGTTCAGGGAACATCAAAGAGGTTCTGATGCAGGAGGAGACAACTGCATTTTTACAGCAGCTGCTAGTGACCACTTGAACCTCAGTATTTCAACCAGGATGTTCAGAGAGATGACACTTCCTCAGCTGTGAGGGAAGCATCTTTAGCAAGAGAGAACTTGGAAAGTGAACAGAGGGAGAAAGAGAAATGGAATCTTATATGACATTGATAAATCTGGGTGTTTTACTTCTGCGGTGATCATTCTAACAGCAGCACATTGCTCTCAGGAACTGAAGTTCCAACTTGTACTGCCAGACTTCCAGCTTAAATGCAGGGCAGGGCCCTCCATCCCAGCAGCCACACACCCTCAAGAGACTTATGCTGATATCTATAACTATCATTTATTCTTCTTTGCAAACCGCTGGGTTTGTTGTTGGGGTTTTTCCCTACAGAGAAGCAAAAGAGTTTATCAACTGTTTTATGAAAGGAAATGGTTGCAAGTCATGGTAGGCTGACCTCAAATGATACCATTATTTCGTTGATTGCCCAAGTCATTCCCAAACTCTGGAGAGTTAGAGCATGACAGACCATGAGCAATTAAAAAGTACAAGAACAAGGGGAAAAAATACAGCTGAGGCTGAAATAGAACATACCTGACAATGGTGAGACTATGGCAAAGGATGTTCTGCTGACAAGAATTGTGTAGAAAACTCTCCGTAGAATACATAGAAGGAGAGAGTGACTTGGCTGTATTTTATATGCTGTATGGACAAAGATGTCAGCAGCTGTGGAACTGAGACCATGTCAATGAGATGGAAGTGAGGAAAGCTGAAGGACAGTTTTCAGAGCACTGAGAAGTGCCAGTAAACAAACGTGGCACTCTACGAGTATTGCTATTGCTTTTACATCTAGAAGATGAAGGATTTCATAAAAGCTTGGATAAAAACCTGCTTACTCCTT
Source organism: Forpus xanthops (assembly GCA_032466535.1). Classification (NCBI taxonomy): domain Eukaryota; kingdom Metazoa; phylum Chordata; class Aves; order Psittaciformes; family Psittacidae; genus Forpus; species Forpus xanthops. The sequence goes on from JASSUY010001627.1 coordinate 15,531, forward strand.
CTCTGAGCACCGTTTCTGAAGGTACTTTAGCGGAACTTGGATTAGCATTGGAAAACTGTGGTGAAAATTCATTAAGGAGAATATACATTGGTATAATTGAATTTCAGTAGAGATTACTGACTGATAAATCAAATGAGGAACAACTAAAGAGCATGCTTGCCTGTGCTGTAAAGCCATCCAGAGGTACAAGATCAAGTACTTGAGCAATCCATTAAATGATGAACAATTAAATATTCAATAGGCCATTAAGAGATTGACTCATCATCAGAGAGAACAAGAGGGGAATACAAAGAGCCAGGGGTTTGCACTGAGTGCAGCATTGCAATGGGAAGAGACCCATCCCACACAGTCAGCCTGGAGAATCCAGTGCTCAGGTACTGGGAAAGGTGGAGCTGATCTCAAGTTTGTGCTTAGATTCTTGATCTCTTTCCACTGAGATGAAGGTGGTGGCAAAAGGCAATAGGCACAAACTGGAATACATGTAAACCCATTTAAATAGAAGAAGTTACTTTCTTAATTTTGAGGGTCAAACCCTGCAGCAGGTTGTGGAGTCTCCAGCCTTGGAGATAGACCACAGCTGGACATGGGAGGAACCTGCTCCAGATCACCCTGCTTTGAGCACAGCAGCTGGACTAGAATAGCTCCAGAGGTCCCTTCAGCCTCACCTATTTGGTGGTTCTTGGATTTTTACATGCAGATATGCAGTGTCAAGACATACAGTGGTGGTTTTCATTACTAACATCATGAACAGGGAGAGTATTACAGAAAATACACAGCAAGAACACAAAGTGAGAGCAGAGCCCGTGACTATCCCAACATGAGAGATCTATGTCCCTCACCAGAAGGTCTATCCTTGACAAAACCCCATGCTCATGTTCCACTTCAACCCAACTCTCTTTGTGATGGAAAAAAGCCCAATACCATGAGGAATCTTAACCTCTTGTAAAATTCAGAGACTTATAAAACTTGAAGAATTGGCAATACTAAAAGCTTGGTTTTCTTTATTCTTTCGTTCAGCAGGAAACCAGAACTTACTACTCTGTGTATAGAAAAATGGAGCTTAGAACTAAAACGCAGTAAGGCTTCTTAGAGCCAATTCAAATCACATGAGACATTGTACATTGCCTTATAAACAGAAACAGACTTTGTAACAGAAAATGGCATACAGGTCAGAAACTACTGCTACTAAAACTGGTAAGAACCAACTCCAGCCATTTGCAGAAGACCTTGGAAATTCCTTTTACAGATCCCAGATTCACTTCACTCTGAGCACATGAATAAATGCTGTGAAGAGTTTTAAGGCTGCATCTGCTCTTGAGTGATAGCGTTATGGAGATCTGCTCATAACATCTGCTGGAAAGAAACAGTTGGAGGTATTTGAAGGACAGTGGAATTGTAGATGAGCCTTTGGCTGGCTCATAAATTGCCACACAAGCAAACAGCAAATGGAAGTCCCGTTTTTCCATTCTTTCCTCCCTATCACTCCTTGTCCAGCCAATGCCACATGAAAATTTCCATACCAATGATAGCAGGTATGGGCACTGGAATGCTGACACAGCCTGACTATGACTATGTTACAGTGTAGGAGCGCCAAACAGACCCCCAGAAAGGGCTTTGGAAGCACTTTACACCATTATGAGAATAAAAGGTGAACCCTAATAGACAAGTTATTCAGATTCAAGTTTAATTTTCATAGTAATGAATGGATAATGCCTCTGAAAATATCCTCAGCTATTGCTGGGTTGTGTTCACATACACCCCACCCCTCGTAATTTGCTACTCAAACAATTGGGGCGTATATGTTCATTTAGCCATCAGTGCCAATGTAATGATAAGATTCTCAGCTATATCTAGAGGACTTAGTCACTCACTTAACTCTACCCTTGCTCAGCCCCAGGTCCTCCAGTGTTCACCATTTCCTTTGACCTTAGCTTTTGCATTGGGAGAATAAAGGGTTGTCTGCCTGGTAGAAGGCAGATAAGGGATATTTCCAATGAACAGCTTCCACATTGCCTGATCAAGGGCACCTACCTGGGTCAGTGCTTTACATTCTCTGCTTGCTTCCAATAACTCTATTTGTCTTTGTGCTCTGAAGTGCATATGGCATTATGAACTAGCCCATGAAAGTCCTCCCATCATCTTCTCAGGAAGTTACATGGAGAATAAGGTCCTCAGGAGTGAAATCTCCCTGGTTAATTGTGTTTTACCAGTCCATGGGCACTTGTTTCTCTCAACAAAGTAACCGTTGGATATGCGAGAAGAGTTCATGCCATGTGTAGAAGCAGTATTTGATAAGAGTAACAGCAAAGACACTTGCATTTGTAGAATCAATGCCAGACAAAAGCAAAACGTACCTGCCTTTTCTTGGTGAGCTGGTGGCACTGCTGCTTTCATTCAAAGTTCCTACAACTCTGTCATCAGGTCAGTCATGCTATGCCAAGAGTCTTGGAGTTTCAAGAATACTGGTGAGAGGTACCAAGTGAACTGATGCTGTTCTTATCCTAAGAAGGGTTGTTGAAATGGAAAATGATTCTTTATGCTGCTCATCCAGAGCATGGTTTTACTATGTGGAGATCAAAACTTCTGCTTTGGCCTACCCTGAGCATTGGTGGATCCCCTGAGAAGTCCCATCCAAGTTAGAGGTGTGCACTAAGAAGTCCTTGGGGAGAGGCTCCTGCAGGGAGTCTTTTAGGCCACAGTAATCCTCCACAACTTCTTATGGCTGAGGTGCTGGAGAGCTTCCTTATCCCTCTAAATATCCATGGGGAAAATGGGAGAGAACCTGGGAATGATCAGTTCTTCCCTAATCTAAGTGGCATCCTCAGTGCACAGGGGTTAGTCCTAGTGAGGCTGTTAGTGTACATGTGTACCCATGAAACACGGGGTCTGTGGGCACGCAGAAAGCCAGGACACCCAAGAGCTTTCCCACTTAGCTCCAGGGGAAGGATATTGTTCGTTTGCATTTTAAAGATCTTGAATAATAGGAAGGGGAAAATTCCATTTCTGTTCAGAAAGTTACAACAAAACAGAAGAGGAAACAAAGCAAAGTTACCAGACAACAGATGAGAAAACAATGTGATATTCCAGCAGCCCTGGCACCATGAAAGCCCGGCCTGGCAAGGGATGTGCCCTACCTAGAACGGAAAATCAGTCCTGAACATGGTGACGAATGCCAAGCACATCACTATGGAAATGGGGAGCTCACAGCAGGCACAGTCACTATGAGAAATGTGGAAAATCAATGTGCTGTGGTGAAGAATAGCTCCAGCAGAGACCTGTTAAGATATGTTAATACATGTTAAGATAAAGAGAATACCACTGATAAATTCGGTCAGGACAACCATATTAACGGCTCTTCCTTCTGAAGAGCAATGAGGACCCATTCAGCAAAGTCCTCAGGGTGGCAGAGGGAAGACGAGGTGATATATCAATCCCTTCACACAGCTGGAGGAAGTACAAGTGTAGCAAGCAGAACAGACCAGGAATTTTCCACTTAAATACTTTGGCCAGAAAAAAGTTCCATTCAGTAAACTGGATTTGATTTAGTTGACATAAATTGCACTAAGAGCTCTTCAGTATAACCAGCAGTCTAGGGATATGGAACTCACTCACGAGCTGGGAGACTGAATATAACCGAGTAGGGATTGAGCATTGGTCTCCAGATCATCACCAATTCTCTACCCAGTGAACTACTGAGCCACTGGGCTCTCTCTTAACCTTTCCTGATGGAGCTGCTCCCCTTTGCATAAATAATTGCATGTTATGTGGATGAAGGAATTAAACCCAGCTCTCCCATATCCTAAATGCATACGTGTGCATTGGAAATGAACTTGTAATAGGTGAAACAGACAGCAGGAAGAAAGAAGGGGTGAAGAGCATACATCTACACATCTAGTAGCAGCAAAGTGCTAAAAGGAAGACCTGGTGTAGCCAGGGAGGAAGGCTTTAAGGAAACACTGATGGCAGCATGTGTCCTCCCATGGAATTTGTCAAGTTCAAGTACAAACACGAGCTGCCCATTCCCTGTCCCTTCTGGTTTTCTAAAGAAAATAAAGGAGTGTTCAGGACCAACGTATCTGCAATACTCTCACAGCTCTGAATGGAGATGGAGTGATGCTTTGGCTTCCAGTGGGTGATGAACGTGGTGGTTGTCTTTCAAAGCCAGGAAGAATGTGGAGCTCACTGAGCATAGGCCCTCCTTTCCATGTGGCCAAGGTGACTACTCCAGCCTTTGCCATGGTCAGACCACACCAGCCGTTTTACACACACCTCTGATGTTCCACAGCGGTTGTGCAATGACGCTGTTGTTATTCTCATACTGTATGAATTAGCCCTAGACTTTTTGTTGTATTTCAAGCATTGTGCCCTTGAGGCTTTTTCATGCAAATGAAAAATGCTGTTAGCAACTCTGCACTCACGAAAGTCACATCAGACCGAGACCTTTAAAACCCCTTCAATGATGCGCTGACAAAGCACATTCATTCGGTCACAAACATCTTCACCCTCTGCAGCACTACGAGCTGACTCAGCAAAAAAGGCAAGTACTGAATTCCAGTTTACAAACTCACTTAGAAACTATAAAAGCCTAAAAAGAAGGTGACATCTGCACTGTTTATTAGCTGCATCCAATATCCGGAGGGGTGAGAAAACCTCAGTCCTCACTGAATTGAGAATTAGCATCCGTGCTTCTTTCCTTAGATGTTCAATTTATATCCGCAGGACCTTTGCCCTGAGGAAACTGCTGACTGCTCTGGATGCTCTTTTATTCTGCTATTAATCACAGTCAAAATGAGAAGCTTCTTGAGCAAGTATTTGCAGACAGAAGGGTTTGATAGCCCTGCTTGACACGTCAGGAAAGAAAATGTCATTTTGCAAGGCTGGAAATTAATGGGCTCACGTTTTTCTCAACCCAAAGGAAATGTGCTTTTTCCCCTCCTTCCCTAAAACCACTATGCCTGTGTACTGGCTACAGATAGGAGGTGATTCAGCAAAGCCCTGGCCCCTCAAGCCCCAGTTCCAAGCACTAGCAATGCCAGAGCTTGGCACATGAAATTAAGCTGGAGAAAGTGCTTAGGTGACAGCTGCCCAGCACACTGGCTCCCGTAACAACCCATGGGGTGTCAGCTCACCAGCCAGAGTGGCTCTTTCCCTTGTTTCTTCTTCTGTATATGTTACACTGTGCTCCTGCTGCACCAGGGTGGAACAACCTCCTCTCCACTCTTCATAGGGCTATAACTGACCTCAAATTTGGACAAGCACCTATAGGGACAGCCCAAGGGGAATGGCTTTAACTGCCAGAGGGAGACTGAGATGAGCTGAGGCAGAAGCTGTTCCCTGTGAGGGTGCTGAGCACTGGCACAGGGTGCCCAGAGAAGCTGTGGCTGCCCCATCCCTGCAGTGCTCAAGGCCAGGTTGGACACAGGGCTTGGAGCACTGTGCTCTATGGAAGGTGTCCCTGCCCGTGGCAGGGGTTGGATCTGGATGGGCTTTAAGGTTCCTTCCAAGCCAAACCATTCCATGGTGCTGTGATTCTCTGAAGTAGCATCTGCAAGTGCCGCAGGTGAAGCCTGCAGGCCCAGCTTTATTCACAGAAGCAAACACTCTTTTTCATCCTATTGACTTCCAGAACAAGATTAAGGAAGAACTAATGGAATTTTGATCCTTTCTCAACTGAGAGAACTGAGCCAAAACCAGGGGCTGTCATAGAGCTCTGCTCAGCTGCAGGATCTAGCAATGGGGATAAGCTGGAGGTAACTGTTAACTTGCTATATATTCTGCAAAGGGGTCCTCTCTACTGTAAATTGTCTTATTTGTAGAGATTTATCAGCAGTGCCACAGAGTTTGGGGAATAAGAATTGAACTAATTGGGTTCATAAGGAACATCCAAAAGAATGGAGACGATGAGTGAAGGCCAAAAGCAAAGCAAAACCTAGCGCAAAACACTGTGATCTCACTACCACGCTTAGATCACAGTGGAAGTCTGCCTTAAAACAGTGACAAGTATCAAATATTGCTGAAGGGAGTGCATGACAAAGACTTAAGAGAAAAGGAAACCTCATGGATTTGTCTTTGCTCATCCTTTCACCTGAAAGAACCCAACACTGCGGAATACACTGCTTGAGGGCTCTTCATTTCCAAACCAAGTAAAGCAGGCAGGTTTTCTGTGGTCATCAAACCTGGGCAATGTCCTTTGGCTTGTGCCAATAAAGGTGCTGCAGCCAGATCCGCATGAGGCAAAGGCCGATTGATTTCAATTGCATCCTCAGGATGCTGACTAGAGGACACACACCTTCCCTCTCATTCCTGCCTCTGGTTTGCCTTCTCAGAGGCTGAGACACTGTGGGTGTTCCGTGCCTGTCAACATGGGAACAATGACCCCATGAGGCTCCCTGCAGACAACACCAAACCACCAATGTCCATCCGAGCTGATGTGGAGATAAATCATAATTCACCTCCAATTGGCTCCAGTCAAGGTAGGAGGTTTCACTAAGTACATCATTAAGCCTGGCTTTGAGCTAGAGTTGAGCTAGAGAGAGCAAATGAGGGCAGGGAGAGAACTGGATTATGTGGGAAGAGGCTTGCAGCATCTCCTAATGAATTTAGAGTCCTCCTAGAGAACACCACTTGTTTATTCCCTGCATACGTGCCTCCATGATTAATTCATCTGCCAGCTTGATCGCACTGCTCTCCAAACTGTCATATATGAGGATTCAGTGATAGGAAATAATGGGATTAGCACAGCAGCATTTCAGCTTCTGTGATTTTTATCATGGATCACACTATATGAAAGATTTCCTTCAGCACCCAGCAGGTGGAGGCACGCGCTCAGCATCCATTAGCAGTACCTTAATGCCAACCAGCAGAACTTTGGCAAGGGAAACTTTGATGGCTCAAAACACCAACCATACTAAAACAAAGTGAACAGAAAATAGTAACATATTATAGTGCTCTAAAATGCAAATATGGTTTGGAGGACGCAATGCAAGAATTGGAAAACAGGAGTTGGCAATAGTGTTATCTCACATATTAAAGCAAATACTGTGTGGTAACACAGTTTGAGAGCACTGTTCGTGTCCTCCGAATCATAGAATAGTTAAAGTTGGAAAGGACCATAAGATCATCAGTTCCAGCCCCTGCCATGGGCAGGGACACCTCACACTAGTCCATGCCACCCAAGGCTCTGTCCAACCTGGCCTTGAACACTGCCAGCGATGGAGCATTTATCACTTCTGTGACACCCTGTGCCAGCGCCCCAGCACCCTCATAGGGAAGAACTTCCTTAAATCCAACCTGAACTTCCCTGTTTCAGTTTGAACCCATCACCCCTTGTCCTGTCACTTCAGTCCCTGCTGCAGCGTCCCTCTGCGGTATCCATGAAAGCTCTGCTTTGACAACACCTTTAAAGTGGGTTAAAGGAGGGAGCTGGGGTGGGTGCTCCTGACAGCCCATCTGCTCTGCAGCAGGGCAGCAGCAGCGGATCGGATCCATCTGCAGTGACTTCCTGGGACTCTCCCTGCAAGCTCCAGCAACACAGTCAGTGTGTAAATCCAGTGTTAGGATGGAAGGAGTAACACGACTGTAGCTGCTTGCATCTGGAAACATTAATCTGCAGAGTCGACTGCTCTGTTTCAACACCCCGGGAAGTCACAGCTTTATAAAGGGTTATATGACACAAACCTGACCATCTCATCAAATATGAACGGGGAATTAAATGCTGCAAGGAATTCTCATGGTAAACTTTTCCAATTGGGGCTTTTACATCAGACACTCATTAGTTTCTAATTGATCTTTCCAAGGGCAACTGCTCAGCATGATCATAAAGCTCAATGCTCTGCCTTCAACCTTCCAACTCTGCAAGCAGAAAAGGGCAAGACTTCAGTTAATGGGGATGAAGACTCATTTTGTTCAGCACCAAACTCCTTGAACACCACAGCACTCAGAGTGCGGCTTAATCTCAGGCACTTTACAGTCCTCCTACTGCTATTATGCAGTAACCTAGTTAAATATCTCTGGCAGGCTTGACTGCATAGCTAGTAGGACCTTCAAACAACTTGTGGTTGGTTCCTTGGTTGTCACACTGGCAATGGGAAAAGAATGGCCCAAAGGGATGAGGCAGTAAAGCAATATGGAACTAAGGACACTATATCCAACCATTCATACTAGGAGAGGTGGTGTTATTTTGGACTACCTTTAATCTGGTCTCAAGTGCTGAACCTCCATGAGCATCTGGAACAAATTGGACATCTTTCCAGAGTGAATATTGCAGTTTAGCTTCCTCTAGAAGGAATGCATGGAAAATGGAAAGGATCACGAGATGATAAGATGAAATAGGGGAGATTTCAGTTAGGCATTGAGCAGCTCTTCCCTGTGAGGGTGCTGAGGCACTGGCACAGGGTGCCCAGAGAAGCTGTGGCTGCCCCATCCCTGCAGTGCTCAAGGCCAGGTTGGACACAGGGCTTGGAGCAAACTGCTCTATGGAAGGTGTCCCTGCCCATGGCAGGGTTGGAACTGGATGGGCCTTAATGTCCCTTCCAACACAAAGCAGTCTGGGATTCTATGATTTGCTCTAAAGCTCAATCCTGATGCTAAATAGAACATTCACATAAATGCAGCGTTGTGTTTTAGCTGACTGAAACCTGACTGTGTGTTTGGAGTAACAGTGGCTGTGCATAAAGAGCTGGAAAACTGATTACCTCTAATGCAGCAAAGCAAGCAAGGCAGAGAGGGGCATAGCCCAGCACTTCCCACCACACTCAGCTCCTGCAGCACACAGCAAGCACTGGCTATGGTGGCTGCTGCTGGGATGGATGTCTGCCTTCATGGTCAGAACTGGGAACTGAACCAGGAATGCAGGGCACGGCTGAGGCACTACCTTGTGGAGGGAAATACTCCCTTGAGAGTGGGCTTTTAATGGTGATTTTAGAGACTCTCTTTAAGCTTCCCCATGTATGCTAAATCATTGTCACAGCTTAGCATATATGGTATTAATGTTTCCTGAGGACAGCTTGAACCCAAGCTGTCAATATCTGCTTTCATTAACAGGCTCAAGACCCTAAGAGCTCCAGCAAACACAAACAGGAGGTTAGCTGTCACTTAATACATACACATCACTTAATACACACATTTCATACATCTATCACATTTTTAACTTGGAAACTATGGAAAATGTAATGTCCTTAAAGAATAGAATATTTCAGTCTTTCAGGCAATGGTTTTGAATTGATCAGTTGTATTTTAGGGTTGATTCAGTGTATGCTCAACGCTTAATGAATGCACAACTGGAAGGACACCCAGTGGAAAGATGAGCAATAGTTGATGATGGCACGGCAACAGCCAGAAGGGAGTTTCTTTATGGAGGAGGAGAAAGAGGTATTTGATAATATGGGTGGAGTACAGTTTAGGAGGAGAATTTCCTCACTGACAAGAGCTTATGGGTAATAATCTTCCAAGGAAATAGGATATTCGGCTTGACAGAGGCAGAATTTCCACAGTAAGCGTGCAATGGGAAGCACAATGTGAGCAGGAGGAAATTCCGAGTCCTACTACATACGCATACTAACTCAAGCAAGCTAGATCTGTAGGATAGGGCAGATAACAGGAATAGTCTGGCCCTGGGGAAACAGTAACTCCTAACGTGAGAGAAATCACAGATTTTCTTTAATTCACATCTGCAAGCAATATTCCTTGATGTGGGAATGGAATTCGTGATTGATCTTTTTTCCTTCTTTTTGCTTATTCACTTATTTGTATAATTCATGAGTTACCAGTGACTCACATCCAATTCTAAAGAGCTATTTTGGTGAGTCTGCTCTCAGCAATCTACTTGGAAACACGAAGGAACAGAGTTAATCAAGTTGCTAGAACTTGAGAGAGAAGCACTTTGTCATCTAGCGGCAGTGTGATGTGGCAAGGCTGTTCAGCACTGGAACGGCCATAGTGCTGGAGAAACAGTTCATTCTAGGTCAAGAACAGGTCACTGACAGCAAGAAGTGGCTATAACTCCTTGAAACTGTCTATAAGGAATAACAGCATATTCTGCCCGAGTTTCCTCTTAGCAAGTCATGTGTTTGAGCTGCACATGGATCTTGCGCTTGTAGCTTTTATTCTTAACCTGCTTCTCCCTTCAGCTCCTTTGTCTCCCTCTCTAAGCAATCAGACCCACAGAACTGACCAGAACAGTAGGGCCTCACAGGAAAACCAATGCAGATTCCAGGGAACAAGAAGTGAGAGGGGTTTTGTTTGGGAAACAAGAGTGAGAGAGGACAAGGAGTAATGGGTTCAAACTTGAACAGGGGAAGTTTAGACTGAGGAAGAAGTTCTTTACTGTAAGGGTGGTGAGGCACTGGAATGTGTTGCCCAGGGAAGATGTGAATGCTCCATCGCTGGCAGTGTTCAAGGCCAGGTTGGACAGAGCCTTGGGTGACATGGTTTAGTGTGAGGTGTCCCTGCCCATGGCAAGGGGGGTTGGAACTGATGATCTTAAGGTCCTTTCCAGCCCTGACTGTTCTATAATTCTAAGTGCCCCTCCACTGATACGACTCAGCCTTTCTCATTCACAAAACCTTCACTGGATTCACTCCATGGAAAGGATATTTTCAGACTATAACAAGATTATAGCAGATTATAACTTTTTTTTTTCTCCCCCAAGTGGCTCTTAATAAATCCTCTTAAATGAAGAATCTTCATTTGTCCTGCAAAAAGCTATAGCCCTGAAATCATAAATGCAAATGTCTCGTATTCTGAGCTTTGCTTCTGCCAGATACTGCCTGCACAGGTTCACCTCCACACAGAGCTGAAGAAGCTGGCCCACGGTCCTCACAGCGTGTAACACTCAGGGATGCAGCATGACCAGCTACTTTCCAACCACAGGTAACGCAGCAGCCAGAGGAACATAGGACAACTGCTGTGAGGCTTTCCCATTGCATAGAATTTGAGGATGAATTCCCAGTATTTTGCATGTTTCAGTGCAAGAAGATGCAGCATTCAATTTCCCCATTAACAGGACAATTTTTGCTTTGAGTGGCAGCATTCCTTAAGGCACATGGCATAGACCGTGATACAGGAAGCATCTATGACATCTACGGTCTAGTGATGTACTTCCAAAGCAGATGGAAGGCTCTTCCCATTATCAGCAGTCCAGCCACGGGTGCAGCTGCTGAACGTCTGCCAGGCAGATGAGCTCCTCATGTTGACAAGAGAGCATCACTTTCCTCATCTCACAGAAGAGGTCAAAATCCAAACAGGGTTTGGAGGGTTTTCATCCTCTCCCTCCAGCACTGTCTAAATTACCTTCTGAAACGCTAAAGAGCAGAGCTACACATTAAGTCATTTTCTGAAGGAGGTTCCTAACAGACTTCAGGCTTCTGGTAATCAGTTAGACTTAATGAAGGAAAGTACTTTAAATAGAAGTAGGAATTAAACCACAGGAATTGCCAGTCGTTTCCCTTCCCTCATTAGCAGCACATTGAAAAGAAACAACAGCTCAGAAGCAGTGCTCTGCTGCACATCTGCAGCGTCTCAAACTCACCTGGCTTTTATTTCCAAATGCAGGGCACAGCCCAAAGCCTGGCCCCAGAGCAGCACACTGAACATTGGCCTGAATTAAACATCAGATCCACAACACACTGCGTTTCCAAAGGTCAGCTGCTGTCCTGCAAAGGAACTGCAAGGATCACATCCCCTGGTGAGCCATACACAGCCTTGGGGACAGGCAAGGAATGCTTTGTGTGTGCCCAAGGCCATTCCTACCCCCGGGCTGGGCTGAGGAAGGGGACTGTGTGCCTTTCCAGTGCGCACACCCTGACTATTTGGGAATTCAATGCTAAACTCCAAATTAGGACATTGCAAAGCAATTACATTCCACCAAATATCACAAGAACCAAAATATTACTGCCCTAGGTCCATGCACACGGATCCTTCATCACGCCCATGGCTGCTGGCTAAGGGGCACCAAGCTGTGTGTGGCATTCCAGCTCAGATCTGCAGGGTGCAGGTCTCAGCTTCCTCGCATCCCAGAGGTTCCCCAAATCCCCCATTATCACAGTAACACTCATTTCACTTGTCGGCTTAACCTTGTTATGGACATATCATAGGCCCCCTTTAGGCACTGGAGCTGCTCTAAGGTCTCCCCTTAAGGAGCCTTCTCCAGGCTGAGCCACCCCAGCTCTCAGCCTGGCTCCAGAGCAGATTTGCTCCAGTTGATCTCATCTAATACATTATGTCAATGCTATGGGGTGTTTTTACACACTCTTCTTCATCACTGGCAAGGCAGCTCTCAAACATACACGGCTTGGACTGAACCAAGAGCTCTGTTTCATGCAAGAACGCCCCAAGCACTCTATGCCATGACACGTCAACCACATAGAGCATCTTCCAGTGGGAAGGCTTCCTGTTACACACAGGAAAAGGCTCATCTGTATCACATTTCCTCAGTGACTCTTTAAATGCCAGCTCCAGTTGCTGCGTGTACTGCACCACTTCACCGAACAGAGGGGAAGGAATCAAGAGGGAACAGATAAGGGTAAGTGTCAGTCAGGCATCTCCCCAGCTCTGCCTTTCTGTGTTTCTGCCCCATTTTCTCACTGGCTTTATATTGAATCAGATGAGATCAGGTTTTCCATACGTATTGCTTAACTTTTTAGTCTGGCAACACAGTCTGTCCTTTTAAAATGTCTCCTTTGGAAACACCAGCTCTAGTAGATTTCTTCTGAAGTAACAGATGAGTATTCAGACCCAAGATACCTCCACTAACTCCTTGCTACCAAAGACATAGGAGATTGGTGGGATTCACCTTTCAGGTTCTCTGTGATGAAGCTTAACTTTGGTGCAGCATTGATCCAACTTAAAATATAGGAATGAAGTATTTAGCTCAGGAACCTAAAGCCATCTAACTTAATTTGGAAAACCTGTTTACACAATCCTTGGAAGTAAATTGAAGCAAATTGATTTAAACCAAAATCAATGGATTTTTTTTCTGCCATTTTAGTCTTTATTAAATGAAGCTTCCTGCAGGAAAGTAAGATCGTCTTCACTTGGTTTAAAGCCATAAAGATGGTTTCTGGGTTGGAAATTCCCTGACTTGTGCAAGGGAGTTTGTATTTCAAATTCCAGTCCCAAGACTAGCTGTGTGGTTTTAAATGCAGAGAAGTGGTAGGGAACAGAGAAAGAGAACAGCTTTTGAGGTTTTAAACAGTCTAACACAAGGGACTAAGACTGAAGCCTAATGGGATCTACTCTACAGAAGTGGGAATGACACAGCAAAAGGGATAATTACCTGCTATTCCGAAGCATGGTTATTTAATCCCCAAATGACAAGCAGTACCAGATATGTGACATGCTCGGTTCTCCATTCACCTGCACCTTAAACTGTATGTGCTAGGAGATGCAAAGCCACAGGGCAGCGAAAAAGAGCCTTTTGCCACTAAAAATACATACTTCCTGTAGGGTTTTGTATGGCTCCTGGTTATGTGTTAGGTGTGATTCCTGGTTAGAACCTCCATCATCTCAGAGAGAAGATTTTTAGGTATTTACAATTGGTCCATCTCTTGAACTCCATTTGGAACACTGACCTCAACACTCCATTTTAACACTAGGCCTGTGAAGTGCAGAAACAGAGGTAAAACCTTTGCCTAAAACTGACTGATTCTTACCATCACCTCCTGGTGTTCTGTCCAGAACTCGGAACAACAATCTATTTCATACACTAAAGCAATGAACTAAAGACAGAACGGGAACACTGTGTGCTCTCCCAACTGCTTTTATGCTGATTAATATATGAAGAATGGCTCTGTGGGACATACAGAGAGCTAAAGATTTGCTTCCAAAACCTAAACCTCCCGAGTAATCCTGAGAGATAGCTGTGTTGTAGCTCTGAATTTAGAAACATGCTAATGTACCCCACTTATCAGATTAATATTCTTCTTGTTCTCTGGGTAGCTGAAGCATGAACAAGACGGAGCTCATCGCTGCTGCAGGCTTTGCTGTATCATTGCTGTTCCACATGGCCCAGGCTGAAGCCTGTCCTGCCTCCTGTGACTGCAAGTCTCTGGGAGACACAAAGGGTGTGCAGGTTGACTGCAGCTCGCGGAAGCTGACAGCAGTGCCTGCCTTACCTGGTGACACCAAGAGGCTTTATCTCCAGAACAACAGCCTGACCTCGATTCCTCCCGGCGCCCTGGACAGCTTGCACAGCCTGGAGGAGCTGAAAACCTCGGACAACCCTTGGAACTGCGACTGTCACATCCTGTACCTCAAACTCTGGTTAGAAGACGTCTCTGTGTCCTCTCTTGCAAAAGCCGTATGTGCAACCCCGGCTCCTGTGAGGATGAAGCCCTTGAGGCAGCTGACTGGGAATGAGCTGGGGACTTGCAAGAGGCTTCTCCCCATCAAGTGTCTGGAGTTCTTCTGGCGAGACCTCATTTTAATTGCTGGAGCAATAATCACACTTATTTTAGCAGCATGGGCCCTGAAATACTCCAAGAAGCTGGTCTGCCAACTAAACCTATGTCAGCCTGCCCCCCGGGCTGCTTGCTGCCAATAGCTTTAACAGAAACACCCAACTCTGCCACCACCAAGCAGTCCATGCACTGGCAGCACCAGTTTTAACGGTGAAGATGCTACAAACAGATCCTGGGGTCAAAGCGTGGGTCCAAAGGGAGGCAAGTTTGATGTCATTTCCTTTCAGACGAAGCTTGGTGATGTACAATAGGCAAGTTTGATTCTGCTGCCATCTACTCACATGAAAAGCAGTTTCTCATTTCAAAAAATCATGTAACTTAGCATTTCCCTACTGAATTCTCCAGGGGAAGATTTACATCCCCAAATCCTACACTTTGTAATAGATGGAGATGAGCATAAATGCATTATCTAGTAATTCACTCACTCAGAAGCTGTATGAGTTCACAACCCCTTACCCCTCACAGCATCCCAATGGGCTTGGGAGGACCCTTCTTGCGGGCAAGTTCCACCATCTCTTCTGCAGGTTCAGTTTCCTGCCAGCAAAACCTCTCTGATTCTACAGATCAGTCACTGAATGTACCCCTTACTGAATATGTTCAAAGACGGCCTCTTAATAAGAATATAATCCACAAAACTAATGTGAAACATCACTGAATTTCCTATTGGGTTAACAATAAAAAAGCATTGTGTATGAAACTGAAATACTGAAGTTTCTCAAACTTCCATTCTCACCCAAGTTTGATCTCCTGCATGGCTCTACACATTGCTGATTGAGTTCCTGAGGAAGTTCCAGAGCTGGTCTTCCAGTCCTACTGCTGACATTCCATACACTGGCTTGGACACAACAGCATTGAAGAGGGTTTACTCGCTTCCCCTTCTCTTCTCCTGCCCCTCATTCCTCACAGCAAAAGCATTGCAGCTACTCAAGCATATTGTTTATTCCCTAAGCTGATTCACAAGGCTCCAAGGACAGCAGCTCCCGCTGGGACCCCATCTGGTTTGGTGAAGTTAGGCTACTTAGATGGGAGATCTCTGAAGGTCTTCTGAAACTAATACTACTGCTGTCAGTTCAGTTTAAGATGCATTTAGCAAGTGCTCCTCCCAGCCCCATACCTGAGCCAGGCATTCAAGGTTATCTGCTGAAGACACTAAAGACCACTTGGCTCTTTACCTAACTCCTAGTCGCAGGAGTGGGGTTCGTGGTAACACACATGATACCCTTAGGAAAGCTAGGCATGAGCTTTAGATTGAGAAAAGGAAAGGAACAGAGCCAAATGTTTTCCCCATAAAATAAGTGATGATCTGGGAGACAACATCCCTACTGCAATACTAAGGGGATAACACCATGGGGAATAGGAAGAGAAGTTGTGGATGCAAAGAGCAGTGGGTGACTTGGTGTGCCAAGCAACCGAAAGCAAGATTGTACACCTAGAAACAAAAGATGGGATCAATAGAGGGAAGGCCAATCTCTGGTCATCATGACCTCCCATGTACGACACTGCAGCAAAGGGTAATAGGATCTTTTCTTGTTAAAATAGGGAATATCATTTAGGGACAGAAAGGTTCGTCCAGTATTAATGCCTACAAATCCAGGAGAATCAGTTGCACGAGAACCCAAAAAACAACTGCAATGCAAATAAATGATTGGAAAATGTATCTTAAAGGGAACTTAATGAATTTAACTGAACAAAGAGGAATTTAGGAAATTACAAGATCATACCTTGTGTGGGTCTACATAGAGAGAAATTTGTTAACAAAGGGCAGGGAGTAGGAATTACTACATCAGACTTGAAACAGGGCTCAGGACCTAACAGTGAAAATACTGCAGCCCTGAACCAGCTCATCAGAAGGCACAGTGAGAAGTCATGAATCCCATGTGAACCAAAAGTGGGCACTTTATCAAATTGAGAGAATTCTCCTTTCAGGAGTGCCTCAGAATTGTATGAGACACCCAAAACATTACAGCCTTCTTATGACTCTGGTCACCTGCAACAGCTACGGTGGGACAGGCTGCAGGAAGAGAGCCCACAACAGCAGTGCACCACAGGGCAGCCCCAGTGAGCCCTGCATCACTGCAGGGAGCTCAGCCCTCCCACAGCCCACAGCAGCATCCCACTCTGCCTTCTCCAAGTGCACATTGCACTCCTCACCCTGAGGACCCAGAGCACAACCAACAACTGCTCCAGTCAGGCTGTACCTCCTTCTGCTGCAGCCCAGGGTAACAGGGGTCTTCACAAGTAAATGTACGTCTGAACATTCAGAGTTCCTCCAGCTTTATTAAATGGCATTCTACACAAGTAAACTCTGCAGGAGAAGACTTCAAACACACAGAGTGGTGTGTGTGCTTGGATCCTTCTAGAATCCTTTCTCTGAGCCTTTCCATGTTTCAGAAGGCAACCATCATTTTGTATTAATGCAGAATATGACAGAAGAAATGTACTCTCACATGGAGAGTTTCTTAAAGGATATTTCTTGTTTCCCCAAAATAAAAGAAACCATTAACGCTAAAAGCTTATCACTCTTCCATGGTATAAAGCTAGATATGCATAAAACAGTAAACTGCCGTAGTGTTCCTACAAGGATCCTGGAGAGGGACTCTTCATCAGGGACTGTAGTGACAGGACAAGGGGTGATGGGGTCAAACTGAAACAGGGGAAGTTCAGGTTGGAGATAAGGAAGAAGCTGTTCCCTGTGAGGGTGCTGAGCGCTGGCACAGGGTGTCCAGGGAAGCTGTGGCTGCCCCATCCCTGGCAGTGTTCAAGGCCAGGTTGGACAGAGCCTTGGGTGACATGGTCTAGTGTGAAGTGAGGCGTCCCGGCCCATGGCAGGGGCTGGAACTGGATGAGCTCAGGTCCTTTCCAACCCAAAACATTCCATGTTTCTCTGTAGAGCTTTAATTGTTCACACAGGAAAAAATGAGCAATTAGCAAACCTTTCTGCTCAGACCAACCAACACATTCAATCAGATGCACAGAATTCAGGAGGGAGGGGTGAAGATCCACAGATTTGAGAGAATATACTTTCTGACCTTGTAAGAGAAAGGAAGGAGCCCCTTCCATGGCAGTACACAGTGCCACTAAAGCAGAGCTGTATTTCTCACTTCTGATCCATTTGGCTTTCAGCTGAAACCAAAGGCTTGAGAGCAGCATTCAGCTGCTTATCTGGCAAGGCCACTATGTTGTGCTTAAGCCACACACTCCATCCACATGCAAAAATACTGCTGCAATTGCTAATAATGTGCAAAGACGGGAAAACGTACCAGCTATCTAAATGAAACACATGGGCAGCGTTCCCAAAGGAGTTTGTAAAGGTCCCAGAAACCATTACTATACATTGCCTGCAAGAGTGCAAACTGGGGAATATATCCATTTGCACATTCTTTGTTAACAAAGGTATAACTACATAGTATAAATACTTGTTCCATCTTTAGCAAGAGAAGTAAAGAGACTCAATTATTGAGCAAGAACAAATGTTTTCAGGCAGTTCACTGGAATACACAGTATATTTGTGTGAAGTGCAATTCACGAAATCACAGAATGGTTTGGGCTGGAAAGGACCTTAAGATCACCCAGTTCCAACCCCCTGCCATGGGCAGGGGACACCTCACCATAGACCATGTCACCCAAGGCTCTCACTGTAAACTGCAGCTGAATTCATGTAAAGTACCTCCTGGTTCCGTTTATTAAATATCACGTTAGATGGAACACCCATTTACTTGAAGCGCTCAAGATTTTCTTAGCAATGTAGCAAAACCCATCACTCAACCAGAACAACTGCTGCTCGGCTTCATGCTTGCTTTCTGCCTAGGATCTACAGTTAGTTTATCCAGACCCATTGGTTGAGTGCATAGAACAGAAAACCTCACTGCTTTTTTCTTTTCTTCAGCCATTTGACACTAATAAATGCCCAGCATTTATTTAGATAACAGCTACCAATGCCGTGTGAACCAAGGGAGGCTTCAAAACAGCTCTTTGTCGTGATTTTACCATTCTACCCCCACCCCCCCCCAAGCTCCTTCAAATGCTGCTCCAAGAGGGGCAGAATCCTCCTGGGTATGGAACGTGTAATGACCATCTGCAGCTGAAACCTACGGACATTTTAGTTCGACACACAACATGTCAAATTCAACTTCCAAGTTTCCCAGTTCCCTGCCCTTGGTGCTTTGGCATCATGCATCCGTTGCAAGCACTGTCAGGTGTTGTCCAATAAAGTCTTCTCTTTCACACTAGAGTAAGATGGTTTGGGTATCACTCCTGACCTCTCCAGGAGTGTTGGGGAGCTCCACAAGATGGATAGATGGCATTGCCCTGTTCTGAGAGTCTTCTCTGACACATAAGTAATTGTTGGAAGTAGTTCTGAATTTGCAGCAATGTCCATGATCTCACATATCTAACCTGAGAGGACTTTGACTGCAAACCTTGCCTACCCTAACCTTCAGCAACCTACCTAAAGTTAGTTCATGCTGAATTCATACTACAGACTAAACACAGCTTTGCTCTTAGCAGTAAAATACATTGAAAATTAAGGAGCTTCTGTTGTATTTACCATCTTGCCAAGCAGCAATGCATAAGAAGACTGAGATTTAGTGTCCAGGTCTCAGCCCCGATTCAGGTATTTAAGTATGAAGAAAAGAAGTAATATAAAGTGAAATAGTTTTTTCTGTCAAGATAAACCCAGATATTTCATGAGATATATGTCACATAATTACAGTAATATTCCACCCTAGCGCACAGCTACTGCTTGCACTGACCAGGTATGCAACTGCATTAACAGCTGCTAGAATAACACAGCCAGTAAAAGTTACAATACTCTCAGCCTAACAGGATTGTGATGAACAGGAACCCCCTCAATGAACAGGGAACTTCTTTTATTATGGAACAAGTAATCATATACTAACTAAACATACAGAGTACCTGTAGAGTGGTAGTGAGACAAGCTTATTAATTGGTCTAAAGCTATGTCATGGTTTAAGCTCAGCCGTATATCAGCCATGCAGCTGCTTGATCACTCCCCCGGAAGGATGGAGAGGAGAATGGAAAGAATGTAACTCCCACGGGTTGAGATAAGAGCAGTCCAGTAACCGAGATATAACACAAACTACTGCTGCTGCCACCAATAATAATAATGATAAGGGAAAGAAAAAGGGAAGATAATACAACCGCTCACCACCCACCGACCCATACCCAGCCTGACCGAGCAGTGATCTAACCCTTCCAGGTAACTGCCCCCAGTTTGTATAGTGGGCATGACATGCTATGGTATGGAATACCTCTTTGGTCAGTTTGGGTTAGGCGTCCTGTTTCTGCTTCCTCCCGGCTTCCCCTCCTCCCTTGCAGATCATGAGGCTCAGAAAGTCCTTGGTCAGAGTAAACATCACTGAGCAGCAACTGAAACCATCGGTGTTATCAGCACTGTTCCCAGGCTGAAAGTCAAAACCACAGCACTGCACAGATACTAAGGAGGAGAAAAATGACTGCTGCTGCTGAACCCAGGATGAGCTACCACACTTGTATTCTTTAAGGTAAACCAATCAGCCCATGCACACGGTCTCATGTTGGTTTTATGTGCAAGTGCACTGCTTGGGGAATTATTAAACTAGAATTTGAGGCTTCGCAGAACTGCTGGGTTTCCTGGACTCTAAAGGCCGCATACTTGGATCCTATGATTTATACTCGATTTCAATTTTGCCTTCCAACAGGTGAAATGACAACACTGAAAAACTCACAATTCCCATCTAAGGACTCCTTCGATAGTGCTCAGCAGGGCTACATTTATCTTGGTAACCCTGTTTATCCTAACACTTCTTCGCTTCAAAGCACTACACAAAACCATTCCCAGAAGTGCCTTGAGTCTGCTGCTAGAACCCACACAAATACTTTGCTATTACATTGACTCCAGTTAAATTTAGATTACACCCAGGAAGGTGTGTGACGACAAAGTGCTTTAGTTGCACAACAGCCACATGGCTTGTAGTCATAGTGAGCTCCTTCCCAGGGGCAGTTGCTGCCTGATGTAACCCCTCAGCCTTCACATTCTCCTTTCATCCCCTGGGCAGCAGCACTGATGTCACATCAGCATGCTGCACACAGCTACTGACTGACAGGGCAAAAGAAACTGAGGTACCTGACAGAAGTTCATTTGCCTTTACTTAGGACTTTGTTTGACCATCAAGCATCCAGGCCTTTCATAATCTACAGTTATAACTGTAGAGCGGCACTGGTTTACAGCAGTACATTTTGTGCAAAGAGTGGGTCGAGGCTCTTGAAAAGTATGAAGAAACCCAGAGCATTCATCTTAGTCGGGGGGGGGGAAACCAAACCAAACCAAACACAAAGCAAGTGAAAGGCGAAAAATGACCTTCCTAAAATGGCCTTGATCTACAGGAAAGGAAGTGTCAGCAAGGATGGATTATGGGCTCCCTTTTCCTCCTTGAACCAGTTTTTTCTCGCCTCCTCCTTTCAGGGTCAGCAGCTTTTTGTCTCCAAGTTAATAACTTATTTTTTTTGCTAGGATTCATATATTGCCTCTTACAACCTCAGAGGAGGACTATGGAGCCTCACACTTGTGTGCAAAACCCACCTTTGCATCCCGTTCCATCAGTAGCCGTACAAGGTGGTAGGAGAATGTGGCAATCACCACCTGATAAAAGGTTGCTTTGGGACAGGGGAGCAATGAGAAGCAAGTGCACGCTTCACTCCTGAGTTTGCAAGGCAGCTGCAAACTGATCACTTCCTTCCCAGATACACCTCCCAAAAGCTGAGCTATTGGAAAGGTGAAACTCAAATAGCAGCAATGACAACCTGAAGGAAAAGAGCAGCCACAGTCCCTAAGAGGACACAAACAGAGCCTCCGAGCCCCTGCAGTGACCCCCTAAAGTTCAGCCGTGGCTTTGGCAAACAGCTCTGAAACAGGACCAACATTGTCACCTAGTGGCTGCTGAGCACTGCAAGGGAGAAAAATTCCTTGAAGCCTGTCACCCTTTCATAGCAAGGCCTCCAAAATGGGATGTGACAGAGTGATTTTCCAACCAAGCCACCAATTACTGTTAGCTCTTTTCAGAGTCCTAATACAGGTCGTCTGTCAGGGATGCGTCAGATGCTGCAAGACATAAATGCTTTTCTATTGACAGAAACCTGAAGTTCCTGTGGTTTAGGATGCCGGGTAATCAAATCTCCATTTATTTTCTTCACTGTGATTAATCATTTTTAGACCTGCCTCAAGTTTTCTGCTACTGCAGATCCCACAGACACAGCTCAATTGTTAGCTTCAAACTTGACACAGGCTTTTCACCTAAGTTGTAGTGAAATTTGGTGTAGGTTAAAACCCGAGGGATCACTTTGATTCTGCTTTGTTTTCTTGCACTTTGCTCAGCTGAAGCTGCAGCATCAAACTGTACATTAAGTAATGGAAACAAAGTGCAGAGCAGCCTTCCAGCATCTGAAGGGGGCCTATAGGGATGGTGGGGAGGGACTCTTCATGAGGGACTGTAATGGTAGGACAAGGGGTAATGGGTTCAGACTGAAAGAGGGGAAGTTTAGATTGGATCTGAGGAAGAAGTTCTTTACTGTAAGGGTGGTGAGGCACTGCAATGTGTTGCCCAGGGAAGTTGTGAATGCTCCATCTCTGGCGGTGTTCAAGGCCAGGTTGGACATAGCCTTGGGAGCCATGGTTTAGTGGGAGGTGTTCCTGCCCATGGCAGGGGGTTGGAACTGATCATCTTAAGGTCCTTTCCAACCCTGACTGTTCTATGATTCTAAGATAATGAAATCAAAGCAAACAGCACTTTGGGGAGGTGTGTGTGTGTGGGGAGGTTTCCTACCATTCCTTCCCTGTCCCTGAAGGTCTGAGCCAGCCCTTTCTGAGAGAGTTTCAAAAAAGAAGAAAATCTTGACAAAATCGATCCAAAAAGAGCAATTTAAACCAGAACGTGACCGTTCCGTAGTTACCTCCAATAGAGAGAAAAGGCTTCAGATGTATTTCATGTGTAGAAATGACAATCTGTTTTTCTACTCTTCATTAAAATACACTATGGTTTTTCTCCAGCAGTTCCTTAGAGCAGAGATTCCTTACATTTCCCACTCAAGAGTTTAACCAGCTTTGGGTCAGTGCGCTAGACCCTGGGAGGGAAAGGCATCACCTTCATGTTACAGATGGCAGGGGCACATTTCCAGCAGCCTTCAGCCAAGGAAGCTCTATGGCAGTGCTGGCTGAGCACACACTGCTGCAGGAGCATGGTCAGCACACTCCAATCCCGAGCCCCAGCTTGTCTCCTGACCAATACAAGCAAATCCTCACAGCCAAGTCCCACCAGCCTGGCGGGATAGGCAAAGAGCTACCAGTGAGAACCCAAGGACAGGATCCTGGGCAAACCAGCACCAAACCTGAGGAAATGGAGTGAACGCTGATCACTCTCCATTTTCCTGCTTGTGTTCAAAAAAGATGGTTTATTTCAGTTGGTAGGATCATGTGTGAAAAGCCCACCCTTTTTTTGTATAACCCAAGGGAATTTTAGGGTAATCCAGGAAAGACTTTATCAGTAAATGCCATGAGTTTCTGAGGAGCTTAACTACAGTTTCAAGAGCAGGGACTACTTTACAAGGCAGTGGCAGCAGTAGGAGTGCTGTGGCCCTGCAGAGCTCCCTTCCCTGCAGCATGGCAGTGCATCACCTCCCTCATCTCCTCTAAAGGATACCGCTCTCCATCATTTGCAAAAGGTTCACAACCTGTGAAGCAGAGATTGCTGCAAAGGCAACATTCTTTTGTATTCTCTTCCTGTAGGATTGTTTTCTTTCTGTTTGTCACTATTTATTCATAGACAGCAAATTGTCGAGGTTTGAGGCTCTCAAACAGTTCTGCTCACTCACTCCCCCCTCTTTCTTCCTCAGTCTGAGGGGATGGGGAGGAGAATCAAAAGAATG
>JASSUY010001633.1:0-20411 GCA_032466535.1 Forpus xanthops
TGGCATGGTTTAGTGTGAGGTGTCCCTGCCCATGGCAGGGGTGTTGGAACTAGGTGATCTTAAGGTCCTTTCCAACCCTAACTATTCTATGATTCTATGATTCTATGTATGTTAACATAAAACCCAACATCCTAGGGCATGCAAGCCTGCTCTCTGGATGCAAAATAGAAGGGTATTCTCTCCCAGTCAACT
Organism: Forpus xanthops; assembly: GCA_032466535.1. NCBI lineage: Eukaryota > Metazoa > Chordata > Aves > Psittaciformes > Psittacidae > Forpus > Forpus xanthops. The sequence continues at coordinate 193 of JASSUY010001633.1, forward strand.
ACTGATAGATAAAAACCCTGAAAGGCAAGTACATTGCTAACATCTAGTCCAACAGAGAGACCAATGAACTGGTTCAAGCATGTCACATTTACCTGGTACAATATTTGGAGTGCTGCTGGCAGCAACAGACTTCTCAGAAAGTTGAAATCATTAGAGATGTTATATTTGTGTTGTGAAAAACCTGTTCAAAGCAACTGTGATGAGTGATGCTCTGCTTGCAGCCTAGAAGCTGCAGACAAATCCAGAGGGATGACAAGGCTCCTCTCCCTGCTTGCATGTGTTCTGCTGGCAATAGCAGCCTTGATAAGGAGTTACCATCACTAAGGGTACTTGAGAGGAACTGGTGGAGAGGCTTTCATGAAGGGTTAGCAGAGAGGCATGGTGAGATGGGGTCAGAACAGTGCAGCTCTGAAGGGCCAGCTGTAGCCCAGTGAGGGCTCTGCAGCTAGCTCCTGCCCTGAGAAAAAGAAGCATTCTTCCGGACTTTGGTTGGCTACAGGAGCACAGCAAAGCTAGTCCCTCTCACACATTCAGTGAACAGAGGGCCTTATCAGTGGGCTTGGAACTTGGAGCTGGGTTTGGGGCTCTTGTTTCAGTGTAACATGTTATTCTGCTTCCTTTCCCTCCATCCAGTAAAAGGCTGTGTACCCAATCTACCAAGGCAACACTTGGGAGGGAAGAAATATAGTTTAACAAGTCTGATTTCAGGTTCCTGGCTTTGGTCTCTAGTCAGTGTTTAAATAAAGACACTTTGAAATTGGACCAACTCTTGTTATTGCAAATCAAGGCTTGGCAGGAGGTTAATATATACATTCACTGGCACTGGTGAAAACTCGTCTCACAGTTTTGTTCTTTACCATTTACCTAGCGTGGTACTGAGGAGTTTGTTGCTGCCTTTGCCTGCAGCATTAAAAAAAGTCTCCAGGAATTCTCTGATCGGGCTAGTAGTGAGCCATGTCCCCACTCCTTCCCATGCTTTCCCATGTGTCTAAGAAGAAAGGCTCTGAAATCTTTCCTCTGTGGGAGTGACCTTATCTGCTTCATCTGTTGTCGCACTTGCAGGCACCGCCGTGTTCCCTGAGCAGAGCACCCATCATTCCTCACAGGACACCAAGACCCAGGCCAGGGCAATTGCTGCTTCTTTGCTATTAATTTTTGCATCTCTTGTCATGCATATTTACTTGCTGCTAAAAAATAAAAGACTCAATCTGTCATCATCTCTCTCCTTTGGCCATCTCCCCTTTGCATCTCTGGCTTTCCACTCTACTCCATTTCGGTGAGTTATCTGAAGCCACTGGTGTCAGCTTGTTTCTGGTTGTCCCATTTTTCTTTTCGGTAAGCTAGGGTCAGCTCTCAGAACACACAACTTCTTTTCTCCCTAAAATCAAAAGTGTGGTTCTGATCACAGGGACGGAAGATCATATGCAAAAAATCATATTCAACAGGCATGTTCCCAGCTTGCTTGTTGGCATGTACAACTGGTTGAGCCAACAGCTTCTGGGTTTCTCATGCCTGGTTTGGATTAATTTTTACCCAAAATAAATTGTTTCCTGTTTTTGCTGACAGAGCCTGTGGGATTTCAGGGGGTGTGTTTTGTGAACTTTATAGAAAAAGGGTGGAGTGTAACTTCAATTATGCCAAAGCAATGACAGGAACTGTTTTATTGCAGATGACATGCAAAGAGGCATATTAAAATTACCTAACACTGCTCAGGTGTTTCTAGGTTATTCAGTAGCTCATCGCTTTATTAAGAAACACTTTTAATGGAATTTCAGTACAAGACACATAATTCCAAACAATAATGAATGTTTATAGCAATATATAAGGAAAATAGTACATTTAGGAGCAATGACTCTGAAATAGGTATCGCAGGTCAGAGGCAGCCTCACTGTTTCAATGAACAGCATAAATAGAAACATGAGCGAGACAACAGAATTAAGATTACGTGGATAATTGTATGGTTTAAGGGCTGATTTCCTTATCTAAAATCATGAACATCTGTTATTAGCACTGTTTAAGAATGTCTTACTTTCCTTAGCAAATATTTTGTCTTCTTCTCTAAAACTACAAAAAGTTGGACTCCAGAAATAGCAAAAGAAGTACTTTTCCTTTCAGTTATCATGTTCAAAGATTAATTCATTCCTTATATTTAGTCATTGAAAGCTGAATTTTTTATGCAGTGTTTTCCCCATAAAATGCATTGTCTCATACAAAACTCATCTAACGTTCATCGTATGTTTCTGGAACTTCCTGGGAATAATTATCTAGGTGGTCATTTTGTTTGCTTATAATTGAGGCTGTGTTTGTTCTGAGATAGAAACACACTCTTGGTCTTCAGTACAAATAAGTTGCCTTGGACAAAAAGCTGCGCCTTGTGCCAGTAGAATTAACCACACTTTCCAGAAGAGACAACTTTCATGTGTAGAAATCAGGCTTTTCCTCTGTAAACTTCCAGTGTGCACTTGAACTGTTTGACTAAACCTTCTTCCTATGTTTGCTTGACTTTAAAACTCCTGTTTTGCAAATGTGCCTATGTGTTAGTAATCTTGGACTGCACCCAATCAGCTTTGGACTGCATCCTAAAAAGCCATACAGACACCCAAGTGCAACATCAAAGCAGCAAGTTTAAGGAAAATATATATGAGCTTCTAATTATATTATAAGGTAATTACTATACATAAATCAATTCAGAGCAACCAAAGTACTTTTTTAAATATATTTGCAGACAGTACCTGTTCCTACCCTTTTTCTAAAATGAAATAATTTACTTTGGCCTAGCAGAAAGAAATTACATGTGAGTGCAATCCTGCAAATGGTGGAGTCTGTGCTGGGAGTAAGTGTACCCACCCTGTGGTCTGTGCCAGTTTGACAATATCAGTTTCTAAGAGTCCCTCAGCATATGCTGAAGTAAACACATAACAGAGGATCTCAGAAGAGATAAAGGGAAGGGGCCAGCCCATCGTGTGTCTCCTGCCTAGCGTTGCCCAGGGCAGGCACAGGCAGGCACATGGGCAACATGCATTACGTGTGGAAGGGAGCATTTGGACCAGAGAGGCCACCCAAACTGCATTCACTGTCCACCTGTGTCAGAGAGGAGGTCTGACGTGTGGCACCCAACACCATGATGTGAAAGAGGTTGTCTCCTCCTGTTCACCCAGACATCTGAACAGTTAAAACTTTGGCAAGGGCTATTTATGCCAAAGCAGCTGTACCAACAAGGACTGAACTCTCAAGCTTGCTCTTCCACTGCTTGTTTGCAAACTAGCAAGCTTCAAAGTGAGGGTTTCAGCACAAGCTTAAGCAGTCAACTTCAAGGCCTGCCGGACTTGCTCTTCAGGGGTGGTATTAGCACCTCCAGCCCTGACAATTCACAGCATTCTGCTTCCTTCTGATCTGAAAGAAATGGACTTCAGTTGCCTGATAGACCCACAATGAGATCTCAGAGAGCTCACAAGTTACGGACCATGAGGCACAAAGCTTAGAACTACCTTATTCAGTCCTTCACAAGTTTCCCTTCTAGGGTGCTTTGGTTTTCCTTTTTCTTTCCCAGGAAGCTATGGAGATTATGGCCTGTCTGTACTTGACACAGCAGCTACCATAAGGCAGGGCCCTTCCCGACCCTTGTCTTGAGCTGCAGCTGCGACCTCAGGCCAAGCTCGTCTGTTCATTACAGCCTGTTCTCCTGGTTCAGGAGGAAAAAAACAACTCAAACCAGAAACCCTTCCCCATCAAGCTGGAATCAAATCCTCAGTCACCTGCCTCTCTTCAAAGAGACCAACAGTCTGAACCACAGCTTATTAGCTTCCCCAGATGTCCCAGCTTGCCTGTAGGATTGCTCAGGGAGCTGAACTCACCACTAACTTCTACCAAGCCAGACCCCAATGGTAAAGAAAAAAGTGAAAACCTTCTTGTAAGCTCAGATGCAAACAACAAAGTTCTCCAGTGTGTGAATGATCTTCCAGCTTGTTCTCTGGATAGAGGGGGAGGGAAAAAAGAAAATTAACCATCTTTGCCACAGAAAGAATTCATAGCTTGTCTCTACCATCACAAACTCTAATGAGAGTGTGGTAGATTGATACCACTGGAGTAGCATTTGTCTGGAAGTACACGTAAAAAATAAAAATTTTATATAAAGAAGATAGGAATAACACTGTGGGAGGAAGTCTTGTATAGGCTGGTCCTGAAAGAAGGACCAATGACTTGCTATCCAGGACGTATGACCTCAATGTGGCCTTGAAGCTTTAACATAAATATGCTGGATCAGAGATCCATACAACCTTCTGCTCGACCATCCTCATTTGTGCAGAGGCTGCCATACCCAAGTGGCTACTTCTTTACACTCTCTCTGTGTTCTCTATGAGATCCTACTAGTGTACACTTTCATGTAGCAGGAACCAGAAGCCTCTGGCTTCCTCCTCTCATTCCAGCCAGGTATCAGTATACTATTCCAACACTCCCTCTCTGGTTTTAAGCTGAAATTAGTGCTTGATCTCTTCCCCTGAAATTTCTTCAAAAGCAGCATGAAAACTACATTTTTAGACAGATAGATATTTTATATATATTTATCCTAAAAAAAAAAATTAAATCACAGCCAGTTCATTTCACTTCCCCAGAATTAGAATCAATAATGTAGCTGAGCACAACCATTTCTGTTGCAATTATGCAACAATTGTGGTAAGTTCTTTCCTGTGAGAAAAGACATAAATGCCAGTATCTTTAAACGTAAAACTCTGACAGCTAAACAAATTTTTATAGAAAACTACATGTTATGAGAGTTGAAAGCCAACAGTAAGCATGGCGTGACTCAGAAGAACAGCAGTGAGACTGCACATTCCTCAGTCAACTTGTGAATTATGCAAATATAAAGTCAGAAATTAAATAACAGGCTTCTGCCTTACTATTTGTAATTAAGGCTCTTCATTACCACATGAGATACTCTTATAATATAGGTTTATTAAAAGGCCTAGTTTATGTTTTCTGCTTTGATGGGATAAAAAGGTTTTGTGGAGGTTGGGAAACAGCTGCTTTCTCTAAATGCAAACTAGATTCTGCACATTTCGCCTGGGTATAGTTCAGAGTAGTTACTGATGTATTTATGTTTGTCTTTCAGGCAGCTGACCTACTGACTGTCATGTTGCTTACTCCTGAAAATCTCCCAGAGGATCTTCAGGCTTCAAAGTCTGTTAGGAATTCTTCATATTCTTTGGATAATGTATCTTCTTGAGGAACACTTCTTTCTGCGATCTCCCAACAGCAGCTGAAAGCCAGCTCCTTGTCACTCTTGTAACTTTCTTTTCTCTTGTAGAAAATGTCTCTCAATTTATCTTACATGCAAATTTTACAAACAAGAATACACTGGGGTCTTTTTCTGGGGTTTGGGGGGATTTGTGTTTTGGGTTTTTTTTTGTGGGGTTTTTTTTTTGTGGTTTTTGTTTGTTTTGTTTTGCTTTGTTTTTACATGAAAACAAGAAATAGATTTTTTTTTTTTTCCAGTTTGTTGTCTCTGGATTGGAAAAAAAATGAACATGATTGAGATGCTGAAGAAGCCAAACCCAAGCCAACTGCAGAAGAGCTAAACCAGTATATATCCCAGTCCTACAATTCACACCATTTTCTCAAGACCCTGTTCACTTTATTCCCTACGCTCCACAAGGGATTTTGATTTGTCTGTGGAGCACAATACTAAATATATAAGGCAGTTTCGTCAGAACAGGTATTTAGGATGGACATCCAGGTGAGTAAAAATTTGTACCATACACCTTCCAACTTTCATTAAAATGCTATATTAAAGAACTGAAAATTAATAGGCAAAGAATCTTACTGAGAGTCTGTAATTATATATGATACTAAAGTGGGACATTAGTAAATACCTTTAAGAAATTGACAGAAATCAATATAGCAACTGGAATATAGCAGACAAAGTGTGATGGAAAAATAGATGGAAAACTATTGAACTGTAACTGCATTTTAGTAAATGTTTTTTTTCTCTGCATATTATGAATATGGGCTTTCAAAACTAGAAAAAGCTCTTTAATGTCTTTCTTCTCATGTGTCTTTCAGTGACAATCTAAATTCAACCCTTTTTTGGTCATGATAGCTGATCTGGAATTATCCTACATACATAATGTGCCAGCCAATCCAAAGTATAGTGTAGGTACAAGAACATTTCAGATATAATCATAAAATATGTATTAACACAAATGCATCAATATATTTAAGATAAGCACACATTCTCAAAACAGTTTTCAACTACAGCTGATAAAATCTAAAGCAGAAAACCAGATACAAAGCTCCCTTTGTTGTACAGATTCCAATTCACTTACATTCACAGATCCCCTTTGCCCAGACAAACTAGATAGCTTAGGGACCCCTCTCTCTTGACCTACTTAGACTGCAAGATAAAGGCTGCTGGTGAGAACACATCAGTTCACACGCGCACGCTGCTTAGCAGGACTGTTCTGACATGCTGCCAGATTAGATCAAATCCTTTATGGTCAGGTTCACATAACAGACTCCTAACATGAGACCATTTGTTGCATCAGCGCTAGAGTGCTCCCACACCACATCTCTGCCCTCTGCCTCTTTCCCGGTGGGAAGCCAAAGCCTTTCTCCTTCCTTTGACTTTGGGCTGCTTGATGCTACCAACAGGACATTTTAGCAGATAGCATTTTGCAAAGAATTTCCTATGATTGAACCAAAGCTTCACTGAATGTCATTAGGGTGGCAGTGACCCTTACCTAGGCCCTCATCCATAAGGCAAGCTTAGAAACTTACGACACATTATTCCCATATCACCTCAAAGAGAGGGACAAGGGGCGGGAGCTGGGACTTTCTGCAGCTGACTGGAGGCAGAGACCATCAGCCACTGGCACATCACTCAGCTGCTCCAACCACCCCCAGCCCCAGCTGAGCACAGGCAATGACTGACCCAGCTCAGGGGGTTCTGGCAGTCATGGGATGTGATCTGGGGATTATTCTAGTGAAGATACAGCAAAGGACGGTGTCCTGAGGCAGGACAGCAGATCTGCAGCCCCTGGAGAGTCACTCATTTGGTTGCCACCAGTGATGGCAAGGTGCAGGGAAGCTGTGCAGGATGCTGCTTCACACATTGAAGGCTTCAGACACCTAGAAATGCCCTGGAGCTTACTTGGGTGGCAGCATTCGAAGCAGTTGGTTTGCCAACATCGGCAGCTGCAAATTTCATGGCCCATCAAGCTGCCAGGTGGCCACAGCCGGGTGCATACCACCATGGTTCCTGCCCGGCTGGCCCAGTGCAGGCCCTGGAGGTGCTCCATCTCTTTTGACACCCTCTTCTCAGCCTCTGCCCACCTCCTGGGGCTGGAGTGGAGCTGCCCTCTTGTGGCACTCACCGTGTTGAGTCTTTTCTCGGATCTGCCCACACTCCGGTCCTTCCTGCTCTCCACGTCTCTGTTGCCTGGAGGCTCTTTTCGCTGCACCTTCCATACTTTTCCTGTGCAGTGAAATTAGGCCGACTGACCTGTAGTTCCCTGGGTTATCCTTTTTTTGCCTCGAAGATAGCTGTGACACTTGTCTTCTTCCTGTTTTCAAGGACCTCCCCTTGTTACCTCTTCTTGGCTTCTAGTTCTCCTATCCCCTCTCCTCTCAGTCACCCATACGCACATCCTTCCCGACTCTTCACACTCACCTTGGCCATGCTATTCACCACAATCCTTTCCACCATGCTTTGCATCTGTACAGCTCCTGGCTGTTCTTCCTGCACTCCTGCATGGTTAGACCCCAATACAGAGGAGAAACTGCCCAGTTTCAGCTCACCCCCATTGAGTGTGAGGTTGAGGGAGGAAAAGAGTGGTCCATAAGCCTCTCTTTTCCTTAACCCTACCATGAGGTTCAGGCCTCTGAAGAACTCCCTGCCCTTCCATAGAAGCAAGATCAGAAACTGTCTCCCCTCAAGAAGCAGTAATTTGAAGACCCCTGCTTTTCTTCTTGGTGGAAGATAACTGAGAGGAGAGGGGAGAAAGGGAACCAAATCTGAGGATCCAGGTTAAAATGTGCAAGTTTGTGACAGCAATTTGTATTGTCAGGGCTCAGGTGATAATAAGCCGGAAAATCAGGCTCTCAGAAGATTCTTCCTTCCAAAGTAAAGATAAACAAGACACTCACTTCTGAACAAGGGACTTTACCAGATGTCCTTTGAAAAGGACAGATTCTGAACAGGCTTGTCCTCAGGAGCTGAACGGGGACACTGAACTGCTCACATACTCTCCAGACCATGTGAGGACAAGGCCATGAGAAATACCATGTACTACCATTTCTGTGTGTTATTGTTATCCTTGTGAGATGACTCTTTCTTTATCACCTTTAACCAGGCAGAGGCCCATGTGCCATCACAACTCCATTAAAAAAATAGTGTAACAGGAAGTTTAATTGAGCCACACAAAAGAGTCAATAAAATGTAGATTTTGAGCAGTAAATATGTTCCGTTTTTGATGTCAGTCACCCAGCTGAAAATTTACTTCACTAAACCAAGCATTTTGCTCTCCTCTATAAACATCAAAAGCATTATTAAGTGGTTTCTTCACTGTATTTGCAGACCCTGCATTGAAGCCTGTGCACACACAGCAAATACAATATTGATGCAGGGAAACAAGTAAAAGCTGAGGTTTATGCCCAAATTCTCAGTGTCCAAGCTACAGTGAAGTGAAAGTTACTACAGAAATCAGACAGCAGAGGTCATTGACTCTGATCAGCCTGTAGTTACTCTGACCTTTAGATCATAGCTCACTTTTCTGTGGCTGTTTTTTCCTGTTCCTGTAAATGTTTGACAAATGTAATTATAAGCCATTAGAAATCACAGTCCTTCTGTATTTCTTTCCTAGTCAATGCAGCAGAAGCAGATGCAGTAACATAGGTGTCATTACAAAAAAGTATCTGTACTAACTATGTGGATCCTTCTCCACAACAGACATGTTCTCTTTCTGACAACGCTCATGGTTTTAAATTAAGTAGAAGTGAACCTTGCTCTGAGGAGTTCAATTTAATTTGGTTGGCAGTCATAACCTCCAATAGCACATGGAAGGTCAACAAAAAGGTTTCCGGCAAAACAAGATTGCTCCTGATAATACTGAGGATAATCCGTGACTGCTGTCATCTGTAAGGATATTTTCACGGATTCTTACAGATATGAGAACAAACATGTCCTCAGAAAGACTTATAAGCAGTCTTTTAACAACAGTAACATGTTTCACACCATACACTCTATTACCAAGAAGAACAAGAACTCTACACATACATGTATATATATATATGTATATATATATACATATATATACATACTAAATCATTCTAATCTAATGACACAAATATCTATCCAAAAGGTTCACTTGAAGTTGATGAAAGCATTTCAGGTAAAGAACTCTATGCCTCAAATGATACTACAGTTATTAGGAATAGTATATTCTTGAAGACAAATACAGGCCTTTTTCACTGATATAAACACAGAAGTTCTTAACTGAGCAACAGTGGCCACAGCATTTTGAATCCCCAGTAGATCAACAACAGCCGTTGGCTCCACTCTCAGCATGACAGTGGGATCCCAAACAAGTTGATGGGGCCTCTGTTTTAAACAGAAAATCCACTGTAACTAATACATGTGAAAAAGTCACTGCTGCATTTAAGCAATATAATTTGGTGATGCACAACCTGCAGACCCTAAGAAGAGTCGTGAAGTTCTGAAAATACTTTATTTCTGCATGGAAACAGATATGTATCAATCATTCATGTATTACCTATTGAAATCTAGACATACATAAACGGACTTGATTTCCTTATTAGTCAAAACTATTAAACAGTGATTTCTCTTGTAATATAATTCCAGACCAGGTTTTTTAAGCTCTATGAAAACCTCATCTCTCACTGAAAATGCTAGCAGGCAGAGGTTTTTTCTTGGTTGAAATGTCAACAATCCATAGGCCAAATCCCAGTACATATCCAAGCACCTCCTCAGAAATAGTTTCTAAAACAAGCAGATCTGGAGGCTATACCATGGCTGTGTCTGACGGTGCAGAGCCATTATGTCTGTTCCTAAATTTATGTTCAATGCAGTACTACTATGTATTTTACAGCACATAGTAGGCAAGCAAAACAGGAATCACAAGTCACATTTTTATTCAGGAAATCTGATTCCTCAGGTAGCTGCTGATCATAGTCTAGCTCAGTAAGAAGCTTCCAGTGGGAAGGAAACACATTGGTCAATACTGAGGCTTCAAAGTCAGCATTTAGCATCAGTGCAACCACCTGGGCCATGCTGCTGGTGCAGCAGTAAACATTATTGTGTACACAGTGCACCCAAGATGACTACTTCCTACCTTCATGCTGAGAATCTACCTGTACAGCAGCTACCTGCTTGTTAGGGGCAGCTTTATGAGATGTAGTGGCAAAACAGCCAGTAACCAGGAAGCATGTCCTTAAAAGGCCCTGCAGTGCATGGGGAAGATCCAGAGTGCCAGTGGCTTTCACTGTATGTTACTGTAGTCCGCAAACCTTTGTGCTTTCTGATTGTGCCAGGCTAATTTTGTGGAGGCCAAACTTTGTCCTATATACCAGAGTGCCTGCTCTAGCAGTTTTTCTCCTGCCATGGAAGTGCTAGACCTCCATAGCAGTGATGAATCAGTTGTTGAGAAACCAGATACATGTTCACCCCAAATACTGCCTTTTTCTTTTCACTGACATCCATTTGGGTTTCCTTAAGATAATCTACTGGTTTCCATATCTCTGTTACTTGCTGTTCAGAACCAGATGAACCACTTTTGTGGTGAGTCAGGCAACCAGTTGAGGAAAAGAACTAGGTCGGCACTGAAAAAAGCCAAATGACTGGGTAAAAAAATAAATGTATTTTGAACTGCTCAGCTAAAAGAAAAAAAAAAAAAAAACAACCCTGAAAAGCATTAGCTTTTGCTTTTTCCATGCTCTGAACTTTCAAAATAACTCTAAAACATAAGTGAAGCATTTTAATGAAGTCATTTTCAAATGGGAGAAAAGATGGAAATATCATAATACAAAAGCAGGATAGTTTTAATTTTGCAATATATATTTTGTATTCTCTTGAGGTTTTGAAAAAAAAAAAATTCTAAGCATTTAAATATTACAAACACAAAATATTCTACCAAAATAAAACCACATTTGAAATAATCTTTTACTCCTCCCAGCCACTCTAAATATGCCCTTCCTTTTGCTATAACCTTCTGTGATTTGGGTTACATCTCTTATTGTCTTCAGTATTCACCTGTAGAATTTTCACATTTCCTCTGTTATCTGTATAACTTGTTTGGAGCAGAGATTTTTGTTCCAGTACCTTTGTTCAGTGGCTGTTGGTACTTGACCTTGATGACAGTCAGAAACTAATAACAGTCTCTTAACGTCCTCTTCTGTACCAAAAATTAAGAACTACTTTAGCTGTGTGCGTTTTTCAGGTGAAGAACACCTAACATATTACCAAACATACAAGGATTGATAACACATTCAACAAAAACACCAAGAAGGCTGAGAGAGATTTAATTTCATTTAACTTACAATAAAATATTTTTTTTCCTTTTCTGTTTAAATTATAATGCCCTGCCATCAGCTCACGGTTACTGGTGAGCTGTTGTGCAGCCCATACTGAAGCACTAAGAACAAAATTAATTCTCTCTACAGGCTGAGAAGACGGTGCACATGTAATATCTGTTATGTAATTTAAATGACTGAATAGATAGATACAGGCAGGAATGAAATTATTCACTGGCAATTTACAGCTACTCATTTCAAAAGGTTTCATCTAATTTAAAAAAAGCCCACTATCACTGACTGAAATTGGAGTATTATATACATTAATCCTGCCACAGCTTCTTAAAGGAATTTTATGATATTTATTGCAGCAGAGTAACAACAACGGTTACATGTTTGGGAAATAAAGAGTAGGAATTACAAATGCACCTGGAAATTGAAGTGACCCATTTCTTGGTTTTTTTAATCAGTTTTTCCTCATTCAGACAAACTGAATATACTGGAATTTCTCATGTGCTCAGCACTGTGCTTGCAATCCTTAATATGCCAAGACAATTTGTCAAGATGAAAATGAGCTTGATTTTAAATTTAAAGTTGATTTTTAAAGTTTTAAGTAGGAGTTTTCTCGCCTTGCCTTTCTGAGAGGGAGAACACGGAAGAGCTGAATGTAATAGCATAGCCCACGTGTTCTATTGCAGTGCTTTGCTGTAATTAATACAGCTACTGCAGAGCCACACCAAGCCTTTACAATTTCTTGATCTTTTTTTTTGCTTATATAGACCAGTATCATTTATCCCACCAGCTTGAAAAAGATACTATTGAAGGCACTGGTGTGGTTAAAGTTGAGGGAAAAGAGTTATAAAATTGTAACTTGTGCAAGTGCCACCTCTGACCTCCGAGTCCAGGCTTGAACTACCATCCACTCTGCTGCTGACATGATGGCCAAAGGCTTAATGCAAAGGATTTAATAACTGCTTGGACATTGAGAGATGGAAGTTGACACAACTCATTGATCAACTAGAAGGGTAAAAATAGGTGCCACAATGGAAAACGAAATAATACATACATGCACTTCATCAACATAGAATTTTGCTTCATCCTTGGCAAAACAAACTTCCATTTTCTTCCTTAGTAAGCTTTTTGCCACTCACCAGAGACCATCTGATAACTTTCTGTGCCCCTGGCAGAGTACAAAGGTTTAATGTGTGCTGCCTCAGCTACTTAGGCTGGCAAGACCTGAAAACATAAATTATTAAGCTAAAAGAGACTGTTGTCTTTTACTGAAGAGTCCTATTTTCCTGTTGGAAATCTGAGGCTGAGAAAGGAGAGGTGGGTTTGAAGAAGTGCACTCGTAAGTAACACCTTACGCCTGAAGGGTGGAAGGCTGTTCGCAGAGCCACAAGTTCCTGTGCCCCGCAGCATCCACCACCCCAAAAGCTTGTCCGACTTCAAGTTGCACGCCGTGTTTCCCCTTGGTTTGAGGCGCAACGTAGAACCTGTGTTAGCAGTAGTGTGCCTGATACCCGCGCTCCGCCCGGTGCCAGCCGTTGCCCAGGGCGCGGACCCGTCCCGCTGCCGCGGCGGGGACCTCCACGGATACCAACCGCCCCGTCCCGCTCGCCCTTGGCAGGGGGCCCGCCAGCGGCGGTAGGGCCAGGCGCTGCCGGAGGGCGGCAGCCACGCAGCAGCGATCATCGGGCTGCCCTCAAGCCCGACCCGGCGCGTCAGGCCGGCCGTTTTCTCCTGGGTGTCCCGGCTCCACCAATTCCAGCAGGCGGCGCTCGCAGCGAGAACGACGCTCTATCCCCCCCAACTTGGTGGTGCGGTCTCTACGGAGCCCGCACCGCTTACCCGCGTGGCTCCGCCCCCCGCGGTCACACCACCCGCTCGGCCGGCGCTGCGTCAGCCCGGCAAGATGGAGACCGTCGAGGAAGGTAACGCGCTCGACCCGCCACCGCGGCCAATCTCCGGGTCTCGGCTGACGAGGAGATCTGCTAAGGGCGGCCTCGAAGGGTGAAGGGTGGAAGTGGGCCGGTGTGTGTGGGGGAACATCGCGGCAGTATTCTCTGTGCGAGCCGGCTGCTGATTACGCCCGAAGGGGGGATGCTTAGTGTGCCGGAGCTGCAGGTGCCCGGGCCGGCCTCCCCACTACCCCAGGGCCCTTCTACTGGGCCCGGCTTGGGGCGGGGGAAGAGAGAGAAAGAGAGGGCGGGCGAGCGAGCGTCGCGCGCTGGTGCCCCTTACATAACCGCGGCCGTTGGGAGCTGGGCGCTGCGCGGCGGTGGGGGCGGGGAGGGCGGTGCTGTGATAACACCTCAGCCGGCGTGCGGCAGGTCGGGTTGGTCGGTACCCGGAGAGGGATGTCGTCGGCCGCGTGGTTGGAGGGAGGAGGCTGTGTGAGAGGAAACGGCGGGAGCAGGGGCACCCGCTGCGGCCCAGCGTGAGAGGCAGTGAGGAGGGATCGGTTCGACCCTGTGTGAAACCCTCGTCCGGTCCCGGGTTCGCTTAGGTGGCAGGCAGTTGTACCAGGCCTGTTGTTTAGCGAGTGCAAAATATGCACTTCTAGCTGAGCAGCAAGAGTAGCTTTAGCTGCGGCTTCTTTTGCAGCCTTAACTTTGTGCTGGGAAAATGTACTTTGAAAAATGAAATAGTGAAGTGATGCATGGGCTGGCATGTTCCACTGTCTCTTCCACAAGGGACGTAGCAGCTTACCTCATTTTAAAATATGAGTTGTCAAAGGGTTCGTATTTATGTTCTCTTAATGCATAGTTAGCATTTTTCAGGTTATTGCTTTACTTGGGATAAACGCGGGTATGTTTCATCAGCACTTTTGCTTGGCTCAGGGAATGTTGAGGAACTGCATAGTTCAAGCTGATGATGCGGAACTTTGATAAGCCAGTAATTCATATTGTAGTGTAAACCAAAATAAATAAAGGATACGTGTTGTGCCATGTTTCTTGAAGTATTTCAGCTTTGTTTGTCATCCTAAGCAATAACAACAAATATGTATTGCAGCAGGGAAGCAGTTCCAAGGAAAGTGCTTTTTGGCTTGGCTTTTGTTGCTTTGGCATAATTCTGAATGGAGTTTTTTTATCTAGTGGCACTGGATTTTCCAGCTTGAGAGCTTGTAAAAACTAATATTTATCAATATATTAGCGTGTTTGATATCAACAACTTTTCAAACAGCTTGCTGCAGCCTTGGCATGCTTCTATAGACCAGCAGTTGCTCACACTGTGAAATTAACAACCTGAAGCTTTGATTGCTTGGCCTTCATTGCCTAGAAAACCTGGGCTGTTGCAAACCGTGGATTCTTGGAAATGTCCAGCTGAGTTCCCACCACTCCAGTAGTTGGTAAATCCATCTTGGTAGATTTAATTCAGACACTATCTTTGTACTTTGTTACAAGCTGTTATTAACTGTGGCAATGAAGAGGAAGCAGAAGGGGCTGTTGTGTCTAAAGGCATTGTCTTATTTAACTAAACCCTTGTGTTTAGTTGGAATTGGATTTTCGACTTTTCTGTTCTTGTATATATGAACACAGATATATATATACATGTAGTCTCAGATAACATTTCATAGCCTCATCAATGTTACCCTTGAAAGCTCTGAATAGTAGCATGAAAGTAAGTAGTCTATATATACACTCACTTTCCATAAATACCACTAGAATGTTACAACTTCTACAGTTTCAAACTTCAGTTCCCACTATTAGAATTTCACAACACTTGCCAGGATGCTGAAGAGGCTTCCTAAGGTTGTAAAACTTTAAACAAGAGTAGCAGAAAAGACTGTGTTTGTGCCTTAAGGAAGAGTAAATAATCCGTGCTGTTATGTTAGTGTGTGTCTGAACTTCTGTCACAAAGTGTCAGATGCACTTCCTTAGCTGTTGATAGCCCACTAACCACATTACAATCGTTGTGTTTCTGATGGATTTCCAGCTTGACTGAATTGCATTGTGGAGCTAGAAAATGTGACTGAATGGTGAGAGCTCAGATAAGAGAGGCCATCTAGGGTAATAAAGGCTAGATCAAAGCAGCAGCTTCACCTCTGAATAAATGTGAGTTTCTTCTCTGTAGCACCTGAAAGCACCAGATGCCTGGTTTTGCTGAGAGGTACTTCTGTTTCTTTCTAGTTAAATCGGTTTGTTGCAAAATAACATAATCTTCACTTTTGAATACTACAACAGTGAACATTCAGTTAGAGAGGTAATAGAGAATTGCTCTCTGGAGGAACAAAAAAGAACTGTTACCCAAGGTCATTCTTTCCAAAACACATACATGAAGGACGGAGCCCAAAGTGTGTGTGCAAGTGGAAAAACAGTGTGTATGACACAGTGGAATTCACGCTGAATGTGACAGTAGGTCATAAGTAGCTTTACATTTTGGCCCTCACCAGGATTTATCGATTTGAAGATATCAACTGCTTAACGGTCCAGACTGTTAAACTCATAATATGTTTATTTGGATTTAAAAAGCAAGTGGGAATATCTAGGAATTCTCATATCCTTTGGAAAAAATAAAGTGCAGGTTTAACTTATTTTAGTAAGCTAGCAGAAGAAAACCTTTTCCAAAGAAAAAATTAATTTGCTATTTTTTTTTTTTTCTCAGCAGTCTTGAGGATAAAGTGAACTGCTGTGGAAGCCAACAGACCATTAATGAGTGGGTTCAGTGAGCTCTGGGGCTCTTCCAGAGAGCAAAGTGCTCTTAACTTGCTGTCTTTCATGTCAGAGAGTGTTCTTAGAGCAGCAGTTTCACATCTTGTCTCTTGTGCTTGTTTGACCCTTCATGAGGGCTCACACAGTGTATGGTGTTGTCATCATTGCTATAGTTGAAATAGCTCTGTTGGAAGGAATGCTAGAGGAAGGTGGGCATGGCTGCAGTTGGGGGGTGGGTTCTGCCTGTCAGATGAAGAGGCCTCTCCTGAGCAGCCATTTGGAAGCTGAAGTAGTGGATATGGTCGGTCTTGTCATCAGAGAAACCAGGGGCTCTTGATGTTTGCAGTGATATGTCATTGCTTGATACGGCTGTAACAGAAGTACTCTTTTATGTCTCTTTGTAGCATCTTTAATGTGGCAATGAGTACATGTTTTCTGTTAATTCTAGGGGTTTGGCCTAGACAAATAAATTTAAGTCTCTCATTTATAAATAGAAAATTATTTTTTTTACTTTAGAATCATTTAAATTGTCACACTTTTTGTGGAGAATCTATTATAATACTGTGCAAACTATGGATATAGAAGAGCATTCACATTTGAATGTTTGGTATCTTTTGGAGCTTTTTATTAAAAAAAAAAAAAAAACTTCTGGAGGTTTCAACCAAGAACAAAGATAAGTGATTCATACTTGAAACTACATATTCTCAGTATTCTCACATCCATACCCTAGTCTGGTAATTTTCTAATGAGGATCTCTGATGTGTTACAGTTTCTGCATGTTACATTCACGCAGGTTTGCTGAATGGTGGTGGATAGAGAAGTAATTTACAAAAGAGAACATCCTGAACTTAAAATTTTCTATAAAAATTGATGGGTTATGTTCATTCTCTTAATAAAAGTAAAAGAAGTAGTAAAGGGAAGATATTTCTCCGTAAGTAAATTTACTCAGACAAGCTGTGGATGCCTGTCCCTGGAAATGTTCAAGGCAGGCTGGATGAGACTTTGAGCAGCCTGATCTGGTGGAAGGTGCCCCTGCTTGTGGCACAGAGGTGTATTTGATGATCTTTTATGTCATTTCCAACCAAACTTGTCTGTGATTCTATGAAATCAAATACTTGGTTTCTATTTCTATTTAGTTGTGTATATAAATGCTCTGGATAACTGAGTGGTATTAAAGTACCATGTTCTTTAGGAGGAGAGGTTTACACTCTTTGGTCCGTAAAACATCTTTGCAATCTTAGGTATAAGAAAATGTCAAAAAAAAAAAATAAAGAAGGTGTAGGACCTACTGAAATATTATTGAAATTGAAATCATGAAATAGGAAGTGGAAAACATTTTTCATTTTGTGACTAGACTGTAGACTGCTAAATGGATGGCCGTATTCAACCTGGGTAAACTTAATACTCGCAGAATACCTATTTTCTGTTTATTTTGATAGATTATTTTTTCCCTTTAATCAGGAGCACCAAGGACCATCCCTGTTAGGTTCAAGAGTAGCAAGTGGCATGTCTAAGTCATTGTTAGGGTTAGTAAATCTCTTCTGCTCAGTCTCCATTTAAGTTGTCCAAAATGTAAATGAATTTTTTTTCCATTTTAAAGTCTCTGCTTGCTGGAAGAGTATCTTTAACAGTTATATGTTTGTTTGGCAATAACAGTTCTAGGCAAAGAGCACCTCTGTGTATAGTTTTATTGTATCTGTTTCCTAGAAAATCTTAAAAATATACTGGTTTGAGGTTTTGGTTAGTTGGTTTTGTGTGGTTGTTTTTTTGTTTTTTTTTTTTGGTTTTTTTTTGTTTTTTTTTTAATAACAGGCAGATAACATTCTTGCTGGTTTGGTGATCTCTTAGTCGTCATGTCTTGCTTTAGATGAAATCTGTCTTTCACCCTCTTTCAATGTATTCTAGCTTGATTTTGCTACATGGCAAAGCTTCTAGAATTTAACTGTATAATTTGTCTTGTAAATCTGAGTACTTTAAGCAGCAGTGTAATAAGCTTTGTGTCCTTTTCAGCAGATATATGCAGAGTCTGTCGATCTGAAGGAACTCCTGAGAAACCCCTCTATCATCCATGTGTGTGTACTGGCAGTATTAAATTTATCCATCAGGAATGGTGAGTTCTGTTTTAATTATTTGTTGTTTATAAAACACATCACATGTTTCTAAATCCAATACATCCTAAGTCTTCAGGTTAGCTAGTAAGAAAATCCAGGTTTTACTAGAAATGTTAGGGGTTTGATGTTTTTTACATAATGGTTCATTACAATTCACAAAGAATTTAGTAATTATATGTGAAAAGGAAATACTGGCAATTGTTTGTGTCTAGGACTACGGTTCTGCTCATATGTCAGCTTTATGAAAACTAAGCAGAAAAGTCAGTATGCTGGGGTGTTTTCTGCCCAATTCTAGTTGTGATTAAAAAAAAACAGCTAACCTCATAGCAAGAAATAAAGGTACCATAGTACTTTTGGATCATTTTGAGGTGTGTGTTTGATAAAGAAATGTTAAAGTGAAAACAGTAATTCTGGCCTAAAGCACACATTGCTTTTGAAGGTATTTTAATAGCCATTATTTTGCAAATACAAGAGTTCTGAATCTTAGCTGTGTGCATATATGTGTCATCTCAAAGTATTTATAAGGAATAGTGTCACTTGAGGGTGTCTATGCCGGGATGTATGTTTCAGTTTATTAGCCTTTTTAATAACATACTCCAAGAATGTACTTAATCAATAAAGTAGATGATGGACTTGAGGAATTGCTATTTCTCATAGTGAGCTTATCTTTATAACTTTGTGGAAATTACTTGATGGCCTAAATGGTATTAATAGGCATACTGATTGAAGTCCTACTTGATAGTAGAAATAGCCTGATTTACGTTTGGAAATGGAGAATTACTGTGTTCCTTAAGGGAGGGGTAAAGCGGGAGATTTAATAGCATGTGCTGATATGATGACTTTTATTGCAGCTTAGTTCAGTGGCTTAAACACAGCAGAAAAGAATACTGTGAATTATGTAAGCACAGATTTGCTTTCACACCAAGTAAGTATGTTTTACTGCTCCTATTTTTTCAAACTTTCTTTTGTTATTTTTTTTCTTATTATATATGAAGGGATTACTTTTTCACTCAGCATGGTAGATGTAAACTTGCATTTTAACATACGTTCTTGTTTGAATTGCAGTTCTTATGCGCATTATTGCAGACTGTGAATTGTTTAAATAATGGATAATCTGGTTCTCTCATAGTCTTATGTGAGCCATGAAAGAAGTGTTATTCTCTACCTTTTCTGACTGCCTTAGTCCCATTCTTTTGTTCCCAACATTACAGTGTATGTCATGTTTTCAGCTTCATTGATAAATTTGAGTGTTTGAAAGTCTGAATGTTAGGGTGAAACTACAGCAGAATTTGAAAAACAGTTGTTAGTTACCTTTGAACTATCCATCTGCAACACTACCACCTGACTTTTGTCAGTTTCAATTCGAATGATCTTGACAGATAATGCCAAAAAATTCTCCACTTGTATTTCAGTCAAAATATAGTAAATGTCCAGTATTACATCACTTTTTATGTTAGATTCAGCTAAGTAAATTAGGTAGATGTCATGGGTTCAGCAGTAGCAGTCATTTTTCTCCTTCATAGTAGCTGGTGCAGTGCTGTGGTTTTGACTTTCGGCCTGGGAACAGCGCTGATAACACTAGTGTTTATAGTCATGACTTAAAATGTTTAGGCTGGCCAAGGACTTTTTGAGCCTCATGCTGTGCCAGGAGGAAGCAGAGACAGGGCACCTGACCCAAACTGACCAAAAAGGTATTCCATACCACAGCACGTCATGTCCAGGATGTAAAAATGGAGAGCAGAGACATAGAAGGGTGGAGGTGTACTTTGTGGTTGGGCTTGGTATTGGGTGATGAGCAGTTGTGTTCTCTTTCCTTGTATTTCTCTTGTCATTATTATTATTGGTGGTAGCTATAGTGATTTATGTTATACCTTAGTTACTAAACTGTTCTTATCTCAACCTGTGGGAGTTGCATTCTTTTGATTGTCCT
>JASSUY010001644.1:3840-15397 GCA_032466535.1 Forpus xanthops
AGGTACCCACCCTCACCCGAGGCACCCACCCTCACCCGAGGCACCCCCCCTCACCCGAGGCACCCACCCTCACCGGGAGTACCCACCCTCACCGGGGGTACCCACCCTCACCGGGGGTACCCACCCTCACCGGGGGTACCCACCCTCACCGGAGGTACCTACCCACACCGGAGGAACCCACCCTCACCGGAGGTACCTACCCACACCGGAGGTACCTACCCACACCGGAGGAACCCACCCTGACCGGAGGAACGCGGTGACCCGCGGACGGTGACACGGGAGCGAGCTGAGGTAAAGCGCGGGCAGTAGAGAGCACCACCAGCGGGCGGGAAGTCGGCCGCCAGGTGCCTTCAGGCCGTGGGGCGCCCCCTGCTGCCTGGGCGAGTCAGGCGGGCTCAGCCCGACCCCGAGGGTCTCAGAGCGGCCGCCATGGGCTCCTCATGGCGGGGACGAGGTGCTGCGGAGGGCGGAAAGGAGGGAGAGCCCCGCTCCCGGGCCCCCCTTCTGCTGCACGAAGGAGAGACCCCGCTGTGTGCGGCCCCTCCGCGACCGCCGGTCAGGTGCGCGGGGAGCGCTCCGGTAACGGGAGAGCTCTGCGGAGGGCTGAGGGAAAGGGCGGGAAAAGCGCTGGGTCCTCGACGGGCCCGAGCGGGTGCGCAGGGCAGTGCCCACTCACGGTGTAGACGAGGCCCTCAGGGACACGCGTTAGTGGTGGCTGTGGCAGGGCTGGGGTTAGGCTTGAAGAACTTAAAGGTCTTTTCCAACCTGGTTGACTCAGCGATTCAGGACAGCAGACAGACACCATCTGCTGCTGCTCTGCCCCCTCAGCCCAGGCTTGGCTCTTCCCTCCTTCCCTCCTCTCTGCTACAACATGGAACTGCAAACGCAGCCCTGTATCAGCAGCTAGCGCCCATAGAAGGGAGTACCACAGTCAAACAGGAAGAGATCTTATTTAATCCTTAAATCTTTATCTGTTCTAGATCTTATTTACCCCTTCAAGACCTAATTTGTTCCTTGACAATCTTATTTATCCCTTGTTGCTTAACTTAAATTCCTCAAAAGGTCTTATTCCTTTTCCCCCTTTCTGTACCTTTGTCCTCCTTAGCAGCATCAGTTCCGATTTGTTTGCAAAAGAAGGCAGCAGAGCATCTGTATCACCACAGGTTCAGAAGGAGAAAAGGCAGGGAAGTGAAGCACTAGTTGATGGCTTCCGGTTACAATTTAAGTCCTTTTATTGGCAAGACTGTGATGTTGCCTTTCCTTGTCTCAGCATAGGAAGGGAAAACAGGACCCTGCACAGGGGAGGAAATAATGCACAATTCCCATCCTTCCCCTCCCTTCCCAGCAGCAGAAACCAAAAACTGCTTTGTCACTAAAGCAGCAACAGGTTAAGTGACACTGCTTGAACAGCAGCATCTGGCTTAAACGCATTAGTGTCAGGAAGGACCTTACAACTAGTTCCAGTAAACTAAAGGAATGCTGTGCTGTTTAGGAGGAACAAATTTAACTTTTAGAGCGAGAATTGTGCCGGCACAACTGAAAATAATACATGCCTTTAAAGTCATCCTCTAAAAACTGAGCATTGAGTTTGAGGTTAGCTCTCACTGAGCACTAAGCTTAGGTTGACTGAAGGCTCACACAGGAAGGTGGCATTTAACGATACTGTGAACATAACATGGCTTTTTAACATTTGCTTAAGCATACAGGCCCTACAGACTGCTGCTGAAGTGTCTCACCCTCAGACAGAAACAAGCGCAATGGTTTTACCTTTTTTCATTTTATTAGCACAAAATCAGGTAGAGAGTGAAGACAAAGAAAGAAACATACACATGTACTTTGAACATGGAAAACTCACTGCACAAATGGGAATGATTTCTTCCTTCCTGGGATCTTGCCAGTTACTTCCTCTCACCTTGAGTACCAGAACACTGGGATGGGGCTTGCAAGCCACACCACCTGATCTTACAAGCCCACAGCACTTCCTTAAGAAAACCCTGCTGTTCCGTTACCAAAAGGACTCAGCCTCAGTTCAGAACTACAACTGCTACTAAGAGACTTGAAGTAGAGCACTTGAATTCCCAAGTCTCCTGGTAACTTTAGGAGCAGATCCTTTATGTATTTAGTATTATACAACATCTTTAAAACAAAGGAAAAACATTTACACAGCATGTGCATACAACCTAATGTTAATGCATGTATATTCTTTTTTACATATTTTGATGAAAATCCATTCTCTAAGCACAGAAGCAATCCCGTGGTTATTTGTGACCACATAAATACATCAGTTGCAGAGACTGCTTACGGGTACAGATCTTCTTGCAGAAACTTTTATAGTGGCACTTTATATGGTCAGTTGGTCCAGTGGCTTCGCAACACGGATACACACACAGGGACAGGTAAAAAGAGGAGAGATCTTTACGGGCCAGTAGCTGAGCTTACTGCATAGCAAGGCTGATGTACAGTATGACATCTGCAGTAATAATACCAATACCAATAAATTAGATTAAAAGAATTCAGATATACTTCCCATAGTATGAAAGCCAGCATTCACAAAATCAGGAAAAAAAAAAACCCAAAAACAAACCACTATTCTATTCGGATTGCATGGCGACAAACAAGGTGTTTGCCACAGTACAGAATCAACACACTTTCAAGGTCCAGTATTATTAGTAGGTTGTGGCACATTGAAATTTAATTGCCATGCAAGGATAATGCCCTCAGACATTGTCCTAGGAATTGTCTTGGTTATCAGTGAGGATAGAGAGAGATCCACCATCAGAAGCCATTAACTTTGTAATTTTTTCACTTGGGAATAGCTGAAAGTGGTTGCTTTACTCCAACAGATGGCAGACATTCGAGTTTAGTTAGCCATGCAGTTGTTTTGTGAATAGGATTAATCACACAGATTTATAACATCTATGTTTTTTGCAGAAGAGAGCAGGTAGTTCATTTCTGCTTTTAATACTTCCCTTCCTTCAAAGGGGACATACCAAGAAGCGTGGTCTGAAAGCAAAGTATCGCGTTCTCTTAAAATGAAGCTCCAGGTCAGCTCTCCAAACCACCACAAAATCACTAGAACAGAGCTCTACCTTGCATCCACTGAACGAGTACAGAATCCATGAGGACACTCTGAGCACATCGGTGAGAACAAGAATTATTTTATGGAATGATTTGTGAGACCAGCCCCACCAAACAAAAAGCTTGAGGTTCACAAGCCTAAATAATACCACCACTTTTGTTGTTCATAACAAAGGGGTAAACTTAAGCAAAAGTGGATGTTTTATAGATTAAAAAAAAAAAAAAAAAAACCCAAACAGTTGAGCAAGTGATCATTCAGTGTTTTACCCAAAATTCATTCATTTGTAAGTTTTGATCTGGCAACCCGTCAGACTGTTATAAAACAGGACTCCAAACTGAAAACCCACTGCCCTTGCAATAAAGCTGGTTTCAAACCGGCATTTCTCACTCCACTGGCCTCAAAGTATTTTTACAGTAGTTTCAGTTGTCCAACATGAGTTACAAGCTGCTGCTCCACAGTTCGCACCACTCTTCTCCTGTGAAACATTACTTCAGGCTTTCAGACTACTCTTCTCTTGTTCCACAAAAATTTGGAGTGAAGAGCTGACAAGTCTATCCAGGGCCTTTCGCTCTCCTCTAGACGGCGTTCCTGGGTGTGCCATTGTGAGTCACTGCTTTCATATTTGAGGTGCTTGACTGATGGTTGCAGATTCTGTGGGAGGCAACACCTACCTCAAAGACTTCATGAATGGCTTTGCGGAAGCAATGAAAATTGTAGTCTATCAGACCTGTCAAGAAGGAAAAGAGGGGAGAGGAAAAGCTGTGCTCAGCTTGGCACATTTATGTACTCAACGGAGCTTCAAAATGAGTATGTTTCATTTAACCACCAGCTATTTTGCTACTTATTTTAGCATGAACTTCAATTCAGCAGATTTAACAAAGTTTGACTGATGCCAGTATTTATTCAGATTGTCTCCATTTTATAAAACGGTACTCATTTGAGATGCAGGAAGTATATTCATAATTAAACATCAGGTGAGGGGACAACACAAAACTACCCCCTAAAAACAATTAGGACAGCACAACCATCGCTTAAATGTTACCTTGCACTTTACGACACTGATATACATCTTAACTGCAGCAAGGAAAACAGTGAGATCAAATACAGTGCAGTTATTAGAAGAACATATCCTTTTTTTCTCTTTTTAAAATACCAAGGGAAGGACTGACAAGATTCAAGTCATACTTTGAAATTACACAGTCATTTCTACCCTGTAACATATGCAAGACCAGTTGTACCATCATCTTGTACAGGTCCAAGTAACTATATAGTTAGGTACCATAGCAGATGGTAGTGACAAACATTAGCTACACAAGTCATTTCAGCAGAAGGACAATGATTCATGAGAATAAAAAGAAGATCTCTCTATATCTATCTCTAGGAAAAAATTCCTCCCAGAAGAAATTACACATAGTTATACAAAAATGAAGGTGACTTACAAAGTCATATTAATGTATTTTATAGTTGATAAAAAAATATTAGATAAAAGCCACAGGATATGGGGAAGTCCTTACCTTTGCGCTCAAAACTCTCTTCTCTAAGAATGCAAACTAATGCCAAAAACTTTGTTACTTCCTTTAAGTACAGGACTGTTGTGTTATTGAGCTTGATAATTGCCATTGACTCTTTATCATAAGCACTTCCAGTGCCATCTTCCTTTAACCTAAGAAAGAATAAGTTAACCCAATACATAATCTGGAATGTTAATATAATATCTAGTATGTTAGTACCTGTTAAATGCAGTTAAAAGAATATTGCTCATACTGAATGGTGAGCAAGTGAAGAATTTGCAGTAAAGGTCTTAAGTAAGACCATTATCACACCTGAAGTTTCTCTGGAAAGCTAGACCTAAACAGAGTAGAGGCCTTAACCAGACACTGTACTAGGTGAGCAGTTAAGAGCAAGCTATCAGCATTTATTATTTTGTTATCAAACTACGAGCTATGGATGTTTAGGGGATACTGAGCTTACAGCTGAGCATTCTTAACGGAGGTAGTAATAGTACATTACACACAACACAGACTATGGCATAGGTTACCTTCAAACCAGAGTCACTGCTACTCACTGTCTCACCAACTTTACAGTGCCACAGTAAAGGTATCAAGCAATTAGTCTGAAGATTCTAATGCAGGACTTCTATGTAGAAATGTCAATGGAGAGACATCTCAGCAAAATTACTTCTGGTAAATTACTACAAAGGTTTCCTTCATGAGGCTGAGGCAGGGATGTAACAAGGAGCAGGACATTTTTTGGTCTTAAGCTAAGCAACCTGCATTTACAAGAAAAGATTAGGATGCTGGTTTCTACCTGCAAGTTATTAATTAAATACTGTAAAGCAAAATGATGTATGACAAGCTACTTCTAAGCACTCTTTCCTGAAAAAAAGAAAAACAACCCAAACCAAACAGTTACACAACCCTGGGCTGAGCAGTGTGTGGTATTTCTTGGCAGCAGTGTATTTTCCAGGCTACGACCACAGTTCTAAAATAAGCTACTGCTTCTCCAGAGCCACTTCAGAAATCACTGTGAAGTCGAATTCAGGGGTAAATTGCAAGAAACAAGCACTATGCACCCCCCAGAGACAAGCAGCAAGGGATGAGTTGACCTCACAACATAGCAGCACATCTCAAAGCCACACTGACTGTAAGTTACACTTTGGAGCTACAGCACACTACTGGCCCTGGTTAATGCAGGTATTAACAGCCTTGCACGCACCATGCCAAATGAGACACAGCAGTATTTACATTTTACATTAACCACTTGGCTTACAAGTGTCAGATGGTTGTCTAAAACCAGGAGTAGAGGGAAACAGAGTACAAATGCTGGATCCAGCTGCCAAATTATTTGGCTTTATTCTGGTTAGTTACAGAACTAATGTGCTCTACAGAGCACTCGACAGCATCTTGCTGGAGGACAAAGCAGCCCCACTTGTGCAGTGTGCAGCCTATTCTACAACTTTTAAGGACTTTTTTTTCCAAGGAGTGTTCATCACTTACCCATATATACAGGAAACATCTATCACTACATCAATCATGTCACAGCACAACTCATATGACTGCATGTCCACAGGGGAGCTGTCTGTTGCGATGTAGATTTTGCTGACTACATCGAAGAGAAAAGCCTTTTCAATGCCTGAATTCTTCAGAAAGAGAAAGGATTCAAATTAATTTTTTAAAATAACTACATTATTAACACCTCAAGTAGAATTCAAACACTTCCACATTCTTAAGAGCGGGAAATAGTTTAAACATAACTGAGAGGCTTAAGACAGAATCAATAATTAGAGCATATAGTTAATAAATACAACACCCTTGTTGCTACAGCACATCTCAACATCACCTTCTACTTGACAAAAATAAAACTGGGGACTCTGATAGATTTTTTTTTAGTTTATTATTAGGTTACTACAGACAGTCCTTTACCAATACAGGAAAAAAAAACATTATACAGTAGTGTGGAGCAACACATCTGAGCCACACAGCTCTCCCTTATCACAACTGGTTTTTATCATGTTGTCCACATGCCTGCAACAGCCTCACAGACGTAACTTAAATGAGATAGGCTACTGCAACCTTGTCTCTACGGTGATGTTTTATTTGATTTAAAGTATACAGCAGCAAATTTGTATGTCACAAATTCTACAAGAAACACAAACATTAACAGAAAAAGGGCAAAAGTCTCATAGGCCACATGAAATAATTTATCTCAAGATCAAGTTCATATTATGACAGAAGTCTCTTGTCAATACATCTACATTACACTACTAAGTGCCTTAGCAGATTAATGAGTATACTGTGCTGGCAGAAAACTTCCAGACAACACTTCTAACCAGCCAGACTATTATTTGGCAGTATTTAGAGAAACCCACACAAAGCACACACCAGTACAATTTAACTGTGGGAAGGAGCTTCTAATACAGGTAACTGGGATAGCAGAGCACAGAGGTGCTCACTTTACCATTCCACATATTTCACTCCAAGTTCTGTCAGATTAACACTTACTGATATAAAGATATTTAGTAGATTTTCCAGCGTTGGCAGTTGTGGAATAAGCTTCTGTACCACTTTACTGAAGGCTTCAAATATTGAATGGTCATAGATACTGGTCAAATAAAAGCTGAGGGAGGGAAAAGGATTAAAAAAGAACACAGATCCAAGAGTATTTCAGAACTGTAACAGAAATGTTAAAGGTATGTTTTCTAATATTCAGGCCTGATGATTTAACTGGGATGCCTTTATCACAGACATAACTGGCCACGGCACCAAGAACCTCATTGCTGAGCCACTACGTAAACATGAAGCAGATTTCCCCTGACCCTGAGCAATGGGAGTCCAGACGGAAAGATTTGAATATGCTTCACAATAGGCTTAACCTACAGAATGCTTATCACAAGGCAAATAATTGACTAGATTTCTTCAAGTCCTGTTCCGGGTCTTCCACTTTGTTCACCAATAGATACTGGCAGTACTTAAAGGCCCCAGGAGAATCAAAATAGCTATAAAACCAGAGAACAGATAGCTCCTTTTAAAAGGTGCTGGTAGAAGACACCTTAAAAGTGAGCCAAACATCATGTAAGGGACTAAGTTTTTAAACCCAAACAAAAGTCAGTGCCAGCCAGGATCAGAGGGCAGGCAGCTTCCCCTCTCCCTCCCCTGCCCCCTCCAGGCCACATGTACAAATTCAGCCTGTTATGCTGAATTAAAAGTATGCAAAAGGCCCTTGAATTACTGGCGAGTTGGTGAATAAATCCATTGATTGGAATGTGATGCAGTAGCCTGCATTATTTCAGTCAGCTCAGCAGCTGAGGCTTGGCTATAAATTCGGCAGTGTATTTTATAACAAGAGTTTGTGCAATATTAAGAAACTAACAGGCCTTGCTCCAGCCTATCCACTAGCACATCTCAAAGACCTTCATCTGTATGCACATCAGCAGCAGTAGAATCACACATGCCAGAAGCTTTAACTCACCTAAGGTGAAGCTTTTCAAGCCCAGCGTCCGTAAGGTCATCATTTGCTCTCTGATGAATATCCCTCTGAGTTTCTATTTTATGGTCATCCGATAAACCATCAACTTTATGAATAAAAACTTCAAAGTTCATTTCTGGGTTGACCTTGTAGGCTTTTGAAACTGTAATGTGGAGTCTTGTTAAAGCTTCCATGTAGTCATCCTGTAAATCAGTTTTGGCAGGAATGAATGACAAGGCTTATCTCCAATAACTATTCCATTCTGCACAAGGACAAAATATTTCAGTGCAAGGACTTCTGTAACTAAACAGAAGTATGGGAGAAGAGAATATTTTGGAGTGTCAGAAATCCAAGTAGTTTAGGTTCTGTTATGTACATTAAATGGCATTAGCTATACAAAGCCCATCTACACAAAGAAGCTTCAGAGCAAAAGGCAGGTTACACTTCAACTCCAGCAAAAGGCGATCCCCAAGATGGTCCTAACAACCAGGCAATCTCCCATGGTACAATTCCTAAGTTCATTAGAAGCTACCAGATAGTACCAGGACTTGAAATTGAGGCCAGAAGTGTGCTGTTATTAAATGAACTCCACAGCAGTCAACAGCAGAGGGAAGGGCTAAGTCAGACCATCTAGCACAGCAGGTTCTCTTTATTATTGTAGAAAGGTAAGCTCAGAGCACTCGCCCCTTCCCGCTCTCTCCACCAGAGTGTATGTTCCAGTCACTTCACAGAGATAAAACCACGCACCCAAAGTCAGATTCCCAATGCATCCTTTCATACATAACAGATGTCTTAAACTTAGCTAAAAACACAAATTACTGGCTTCTCCATTGCTCTCGCACACAAAGCAAAAAGGAAACTCCCTTGTGATTCTCAGTGATTTGCATTTACCTGGGCATCAATAACATATATTAGAGCACCAGTTCCTCTGAAGATCATCTCATAATCAAATGTGGGATCAAAAAAGTCCATCTGTCCAGGAAAATCCCATATTTGGAAATTCACAAATGAACTGTTGGAGATATCGTCTTTGTAGATCTTGTTGGTACTTTCCAAGAACAGAGTCTCATTTGGAGACATTTTGTGAAACACCACCTGGTAAAAGAACACAAAATAACAGTCTTGACTTTAGCATGTTAGAAGAGACTGGTGAAAGTCCTGTGACTTGAATCTTACAAAGAGGTGTATTCATTCTGAAGTGTACATTTGCCTTTTGGTAAAGAGCTTCCTGCATCTGCTAAGGCAATAACTTCCCCTGAACCAGAACCAAGCAACCAGAGTTAAACCTTCTCACAAGTCTAAATAACACTGCTGCTCAGACACACACATCCCAGTTACCATTTCATCCTTGCAGGTCAAATTTGTCTGTATCAGCCAAATTTGAATTACCTTTAGGTAATTCCTAAAGGAACTTTTGCTTTTAGTCTGGTGTCAAGCATTACAATGCAATATAATCAACTACAGTAGAAGTGTACAAAAATAACATCCCAGTTTTAGAGACCCAAATAGCTGGGTCTATTACCAACTGAGTTATATTTGCTGACCCTCTCCTTTCAAGCACCCTAAAGAAAGGATGAAAGCTTGCACTCTAGTTAATAAACACTACAGCTGCACTGGTGAAAAACATACCCACTGCTACTACTCAAAATCCCCCACTGTGATTTTAGCCCTTCCCTGAACAAACACAACCAGTACATAACCCCCCAGCCTGCTGTGCGGTCAACAGCAATCCTTGTGCTCAAGCAACTCAACTTTGTATTATAATAGTTACTACAAGTGTAAGGTGCTCAAACGCCAGGGCTGCAAAAAGAAAGATGTTTCCTATATAGTGCTTGGTAACTTACTCATATTAATGTTTTCCACCGTTACAGAAGTCACCCATTAAAGAGCTCTAGTGCAACAATTGCTGTCAAAAAACTGCAAGAGAAACCACTCCACCCCCAGTATAGCTAATGGATTGCTTGGTGAGATTCAAAGTCGGACATTGGCCTACATTTTTAAGGTTAAGGGAAAAATATTCAGTTCCTCAAGGCCAGTGTTTCATAGAATCCATTACTGGTTTGGGTTAAAAGAGACCTTAAAGTTCATCCAGCCCCAACCCTTACCATGGGCAGGGACACCTTCCACTAGAGTAGCTTGCTCCAAGCCCTGTCCAGCCTGGCCCTGAACACTGCAGGGATGGGGCAGCCACAGCTTCTCTGGGCACCCTGTGCCAGCACCTCAGCACCCTCACAGGGAAGAGCTTCTGCCTCATGTCTCACCTCAATCTCTGCTCTCTCTCCAATTTTTAGGGTTCACTTCTTTAAACTGTGAATAATACAGGAAGATCTCTGCTTTTGGTGCTGGTCTACAACTGGTGCTGTCCACATAACTAAAGACTTAGAAAAATACTATCAGTGCAAGTACTGCATTTGCACATACAGTGCAGGCATTACGCCTAAATTACGCAGAATAAGACTGGAAAGACTGAAAAGCAACAACAGCCCAGTCTGCTCCTGAGAAAAACACTTAACAGATGTGGTACTTTTGTGTCTGAAGACAGAAGAGCCCACAGCAGAAGATGCAAGTCTGCAGATGGCAGTTTAGAACCCAGCAGTCTAGTACAGTCTATGGAGTGCCAAGTCGTCTGCATGAGACTGCTAAAAGCAGCAGTGCAGCAGACCTGCTACACCGCAACATCCAGAACAGGCTCCTCTGCATAAAACCTGTGCAGAAATCTGAAGGTTCCACATTTGCATTTGAAGAAAGCTTGAGGCTCCCAAGTCAGGAGAGAACCGCCTCAATGCACTAGTAACCTCTTCCCTAAGAACCAGGTCACCTTATACCTTCATAATAGGGACAGCAAATCCAAAGAGAGCACAGAGGAGCAAGGATCACTCTCAGCACTACACTTGCCTTGAGCTACATCACAAGTGAAAACAGCCAGTTTTGTCTTCTTTTTTATTAAGAAACACAACTTCACACAGCTACCAACAAATCTTCAGCACTGAAACTGTTTTATTTCCTCCTCTCAGTGACTCTCTGCTCAGTCTACTGTACTGAAGGAAACCAGAAGCTGCCTCTGCTGATGAGAAAGCAGAAGTCTCTTTCAAAGGACCAAAAGGCAAAACAACAGCTCAAGTCTCTTGAAGGGCTTAACACGCACCTGAACCGCACACGGCGCTTTTATTTCTGAAGCGTTAAAGTGAAGAACTACCAAGGCTACGACCTATGCTACACCACTCTTTTCTCTAGAGCTGCCGATCGGGGTCCGTCCTGGGAAACACGCGTCTTTAAGCCGGAGCCTCCTTCGCTCCAACTTGGCCACATTCGCCCACGTTAAAAAACAGAAACCGCCTCAACAGCAACGCAGAAAGGAGGAAGAGCTCTGCGCCGGAGAGGCAGCGCGGCAGGGGGGGCGGGCAGCCGCCGGTGCCCCTCACCTTCTGGATGGAGGACTTCCCGCTGCGCCGCAGCCCCATCAGCAGGATCCGCGGCTTGGAGTCCGCCCCGCCCGCGCCGCCGCCGGGCCCT
>JASSUY010001648.1:0-16723 GCA_032466535.1 Forpus xanthops
TGTTTCCAACCTAAACAATTCTATGATTCTATAATTCTAAACCAGTTCTTGTAGAGACCAAAAAAAAAAAAAACCTCAGTGATTTTTATAATCCAGTAATGTTAGCTACACTTTAAAGTTATAATTTTTCTAAGGCTTGAAATAAAACAATAGGCACAGTTGTAGGTTGTATGTATACAAACAGAATACAACAATATAAGTTGTATGAAGACCTTAAGAGAAAAAGAAAATACAACCCTGAAACAGAAACTTTGTATAGTAAAGTGGAGATTAATTTACCCACTTCTGTTCCCAGCTGAAAAGAGAGCAGAGAGACAGTGAATTAAAAATCCTATCAGTCAGTTACATGGAGGGAAAATGGGGATCAGGGACTGCTTGGGAGAACAGGCTTAGATCTGCCCCTTTCAGGTCCGAGCCATCGTCAGACCAAGCAACCTGATGTTAGGAATCTACTGAAAAGGAAGGAAGGAACTTGGGAAAAATGAAGTGTTTTCTGCTGCTTGAAACAGAAGAGAGAAAAAGAGATGCAAAATCACAAAGAACTGTAGTTATCCCAGTATAAAGACTCCCAGTTAAAGCAGTTTGCATAATGTACTTTCCAGGCCCCATAACTCTCAGTAATAATTTCACAATCTTTTTGACTCATAAATTCATTGACTTCTTTTCTGTATTAGTCAAAAATTTCACTCTGCTCCCAATAGATGCAGTAAAAAACAGTGATCCTGGTAAAAAAAAATTACTTAATAACACCCCTGCCTCTTCCCAGAGACTGTCAAATGGCTCCTTACCACATGAATCCCACTGTGGCAGTAGCTGCCTAATTAAAATTCTGTGCAGCTCTGTCTTTGAAAGTGGAGGATATTTATCTTAAGATGGTCTATACTCTATTTAAATGCATTGTCTCACTCTGCTTTTTACTAAATGCTGCATCTGTTTGATACCTACAGTGCTATATATAATTGCTAACAGTTTCATGATGCTTAACAAGCATATTCAGTTACTCCTGACCTATACATTTTTCTTGGAAAATACTAGAAGTATATTTAATTCTTGTAGATACATCTAACAATTGTGCTCTGTTACATAACTTCTCATTTTGAGAGGACAGCATGGAGGCTACCTTGTCAGTTGGAGTTTTGCACAAAATATCCTGAACAATTTTTCAGATCTGAGGGAAAATGTTGATGATGCCTCTACCACAAGAAATTCTTACTGCATAGAAAATGAGACAAGTGTAGCAAACAGATCCATGCTAGTATTAATGGAAAGTATTTGAAAAAGCATACACTGTGATTTATATGGAAAATAGAGTTCCTGAATATGGTAGCTTAAAGAGTAAATGCTTTACAGATATTGTTTACTAGATAAAAAAAAAAAAAGAGGAAAATGCTAATTGAAAGAAAAGAAGAAATAACATGTTTGGGAATGGTGTAAATCGACAGCAGTTAATCTGTTGCAGTAGATAATAAAAAAACTACTTTCTTCCAGTATTGTGGCTTGCCAGGAATAATCACATAATACTGACCAATTCAGTCTATTTAAGCTGTAGTCCATTTTACACAGAAACTGCTCTGTGCTGACAGAGTGCTTAGTCTACTCTATTACTCCCTATTATTCTCTATTACAGAGTAATAAGCAGTCTCTTCCCCACTTCTGGGACACATTCAGCTCTGTAAACTTGTTGGTTCTTGTAGCAGAAATCAAGAATAAATTAAAAGCCCTAAAATAGATTACTTCCAAATGTCCACTGCTGGAATGCAATTAGAATGTATCATATAAGGAATAAGAACTTCACATAAACATACAAATGTTATATAAAAATATATGAATACATAAATGTATACATTACTTATATTAAGGCATTACAAATATAATTTTGCTTTTATATATATATAAACGTAATTTAGAAAGCCAATGATAAGATTGTACATTGTGACTGTCATTTTTTAATGTATTTTTTTATACAATTAGGTGGCTTACTACAGAAAGTATTGCGTAGTAATGAATGACTTGCTAAAGGACTTTGGAAGACTGAGATATTGCTCATGAGTGTTAATGATAGTTTAGTGCTATTTCTTATACAAATATCTGGCCAGGGCAATTAAGATATTAAAACCCACTCACCTAAAGCACTTTTTTTTCTACTCACAGTTTTAGTAATTTTAAAATGCAATCCATGTTGCATTTAACAGGCTCATGGGGAGACTTGAGAATTTACATTTAGCCCTACTAGTGTTCAAGGAGAATAAAGTACATTTGGAACCATACTACCAAGATGCAGCTTGGATGTGGAAAGGAAGTCAGCAACTACTTATGTTCTGTGCAGGTTGCAGGTTTAGACATTGCTCAGATGTTGTTCATAGTCCCCAGTGGTCAAAGCAATGACTATACAGCCTGGCATGCAGCACAGAATTAAGGATACTGCTGCATTTTTGGTTCAGTATTTTTTCTTGCCAGTAGAGAACCTCACTCATATGAGCTCTTTTTCTTTCAATTGTTCAGTGAGAAAAACTTAGGAGAAAAAGACAACATAAAAGGGTGTTCCAGGTCACAGTATAATTTCATCTTTCTGGGTCTGAAATCTTGTGTGAAAGTGTAAAGTGGTTTCCAGAGAATATAAAAAAAACCAAACTGGAATTCTGGCAATATCTTAAAATCTGTCAGTTCATTGTGAGGATATTATGTGCAACATCGTAGCCTCAGTGGATATTTCTAGTCAGTGTTTTGTCTTAAACTTTCTGTTAGTGGCAATAACCTTTCATTAAATTTCAGGCAAGAAATCACTTGGAAATAGCAGCATTAGCAACATCTCTTCCTTATAAACAGATGGCACACATACAATTTAAAATGTTATTATCAATGATGATTACACATAAATTATGGTTAGAGTCCTCTGTCTTCAGAAAACAGATATAATACAGTTAAGACATTAAAAACCAGCATGAAAGAGAGTGTTCCATATAAGCTCATCTCCAAGGCTTTGCTCTGAGATGATGTCTAACTGTGATGTGAAGAATGAGCTTTACAGCAAATTTGGCATGTGGAATTTGGCCATTCCTGAACCTTTATTGACATTGCTGGCTATTGTTCAGCTACAAAGCATTCTTATTCTATTCAGGAACAGCTAAACTTGGTATAACTAGCAGTTAATGTGCATGACTACATCTGTATCTAACCCGACTAGAGGTAAAGCACAAAGTATGTCTGGTTGTTCCCTTTTAGATAGTTATCCCTAAGGTAAGTTCTTCATGTGCGAAGCAGGGTTCACAATGTTAGTGGTGCATAAGTCTGAATTCCCAGGCTAATTCTGCTTAATTGAGAATTTGTTCGTAATGCTTGTGGCCTTCAGGACAGCTCTATTTCAGGAACATTACAATACAACTTAGGTGAATATAAGCAAGGTTGCATTTACAAGAAAAACTTTCAGCTTCTGATCAGATAATATGACACTTTCACAGATTCACAGGGTGGTATGAAGGGTTGGAAGGGACCACCAGAGGCCATCTAGCCTGCCCTGCTCAACACAGGTCCAATTAGAGCAGGCCATCCAATACTTAGTGTGAAGTTTCTCCCATAAACTTCCCTTTCAGTTAATGCATACAAAAAGTGAAATTAAAATAAACAGATAAACATTTTTTTCTATACAGACCTTCTCTTCAAGTGAAATTCAACACTGTGATTTGAATCAGCCCAGCCTGAACAGCTGCCAAAAACCTCAATCTCTTGATCCTATACCAGACTCCGAATGTTCAAATATTGCTTTACCTTTCAATGCTTTTTTTCTTTCATTTTTATCAACACTTTCTCTTAATCCTTTGAGATATTTGGTGAAAGAATTGTACTGTGCTATGTAAATAGAATGAGCCTAGCACATCGGGGTCCTCCTCACCTTGGCTTCCTTGATCCTAGTTTAATATAATAGGACTGCGTAGGATTCACAGAGGAACAGTGAAAAGCTGACTTTAATGAGGCATCATATCACTGCATAGAGGAAAGGACAGGTTTATTTAAAAATACTGTGTTCCCATTCACATCAATTAAAATGACAGGCAAATATATATTTTTAACATAAATACTTCTACACTAATTGTGTGTCAAAAGCTGAAAAACTTGAAACAAACAGCAGATTACCTCACAATTTCTTTTAAGAATGGAATTATATATATAATATACTATAATATAGATTAAAGCAGCATAAATATTTTTCTATAGCATATGTTTTGAGATAACAAAGCTGTTAGGGAAATGTGTGACCTTTAGTCTTTGATATGGATGATTTTTACCTTACGTTTGCAACTTTCTGATAAGAAAGGATAACTAGAGGTCAGAGAGGGTAGGGAATAAGATGTGTGATCTTAGACTTCCTTTAGAAAGAGAACAAAGAACAAGCAGGCAGTAAAACTAATCTAACTGAAAGACAGAGTATATATTAAAATGTTGATTTTAGAAACCAAAGGGTAAGAAATTAAATATTCAAGAACTTGCCTTCTATTCCTTTTCATTTATATCATATTGAGTAGCTAAGAATCAACTCTGCCTTTTCTAAGCCCAGGTCCAACAAGACTTTTGTAAGCTGGCTGAGCTTCTGCTTTGGATAAAATCAATCATATGCAAATCTTTGCACTAGTGCACTTAAGTTAGCTGTAGGATGGGAAAACTCTACAACAACTCTGCAGATAAGTGTTCACAGACATAGCAGTTAAAAGAATTTTTCCAGAGAGGTTTCAGGGACTGCTGACTGTGAACCTTTTCCCTTCCAGAATTCTGTATTGGAGATTGCACTCCAGTAAACAGTATTAACATTCAGAATTTCCATTTTCATATTCAGGGCTCTGACACCCTACCCCACTTACTAGACAAATTTGCATAAATATTCCTATAGGTAGTTAAAATATTGCAATTTGAAGAAGAAAGGATTTATATAAATATATTATGCTATTAATAATTTTAGGCTGTGATGCAGCACCTTCTCCACTCCTGCACTGACCTTGGTGTCTGCAGACCTGTTGTTCTCACTCCTCTCTTCAGCTGCAGTTGTGCCATTTGTCCCTCCCCCTCCTCTTAAACGTGCTTTCCCAGAGGTGCTATGACTGTCACTGATGGACTCAGCGTTGGCCAGCAGTGTGTCTGCCTTGTAGCTACCTGGCATTGGCTCCCTCGAACACAGGGGAAGCTTCTAGCAGCTTCTCACAAAAGCCGCCTCTGTAAAGTCATCTGCCCCCCCCCCCCAACATTGCCATTGATAATTATAACTTTGAATAAGGCCAGTGCAAATTTTGTCATTGTTTTTTTGTAGTCTGTTTTTCACCTTCAAAGTATTAATGTGAAAGTGGAAAATGCAAAACAAAAATTATCTCAGATGGGTAGGGAACTACTCTGGAAGACTTAAGGCTGAGGATATTTCGTATTGCTTCTGATAAAAGTGAAATTGAACTAAGAAAAACTGAGAAGATAAATATTATTCCAAGTAATAACTTGGGATAAAGCAAAATGAGAAGGCTGGCAAAAGAAGAAGGGCAGTGAAAAACCATAAGAGGTCAACTCAGCAGTGCAAGTAACTTATCAGTGCTATGGTACCTGTACCAAAAGCAAACATCATGTTGTATGTTACAGCTTCAAATCTGAAACAGGTCTCATACTCAAAGTTCCTT
Source organism: Forpus xanthops (assembly GCA_032466535.1). Taxonomy (NCBI): domain Eukaryota; kingdom Metazoa; phylum Chordata; class Aves; order Psittaciformes; family Psittacidae; genus Forpus; species Forpus xanthops. The sequence continues at coordinate 5,652 of JASSUY010001648.1, forward strand.
GTCATGGCTAAAATAGACAGTGTCATAGTCAAATGCATGACCATTATAGATTGAAATTGCAGGCATGCACTTAGATATACGTCTTATGTTAAGGAAAGTGGTTTAGACTTTTAAAAATGCCTCCAATTTAACAAATACACTGAGCTGACTGACTTTTAACTCCAACTGAGTGAGTTATCTCTTAGTAGATTTCTGAAACCTTTTCGACAAGCTTCTAGTGCTAGTGGTAGCTGCATATGAAAAATTTAACTGTAGATCCATTGATGCAGAATCTTCTATAGAACAAATTCTCAAGAAATCTGTTTTATATACAAAGCTTAGAAATCTGTTTTTCTTCTTCTCTGGAACTGATGTAGCTATCCTCCAGGCCTAGACCCAGCACGTGTTGCTTCTCTTATTCCATTAATTGTTGAAGTTATGTGAAGGGCCTCACCTCTGTTCATTTACTGCTATTCTTTATCTTCACACCTCCATGAGAAATGTAGACCCAGAGGATTTCACCAGAGATTGTTCCTGTCTAAAAAACAGAGATCAAGTAAAAGAAAAAGATGTCAGTCCTTGTGACTCAGGAGGTCAAGCATGCTGAAAGTAAATATAAACATGGCAAAATCAGAGAGAATAATGCCCATTGTCAGAACACGGTCCCCAACACTTCTGCAGGGCACACAGAGAGTATCATAGAAAGTTCCAAAATTAATTGCCAACTGAATAGTTTTGTAGGCTCCCTCCCCAATATTGCATACATACACACCTACCTGCAGTGTATTCTGGAAGATTTACACTAATTTTTCAGCTTGTGCAGTTCCAGCGACTTATTATTAAGTGTTAGTTAAGTAATTTGTAAAGCAGCAATCAATAAACCCTGCTGGTTAGAAGACAAACAAAAAATCCCCAAATATTCTGAGCTGATTTGAACATTTTTTCCCAGTTTTATTTCTGAATCTATAAGTTGCATATCATGTTAGATACTCATGATTACAACAGCAAGAAATGTCATCCATACTTCTGTAGAATTCCACCTTTGTAGAAGTTTAAAAGAAGTATAGCAATTAAAAATGAGTTTCGTATTCCCGTTTTCTGAGTTATGAAATGACACATTAAAAACAAAGTATAGTTAGTTATTGAAAAGGCATGTAATTAGTCTGTTCTTAAATAAAACATTCACTAAATTAGTATGGAATTAAAGAAATAATACACTGCACCCAGTGGTTGCTACCATAATTGTGAAGTAAGCAGACATTTGATTATATTGCTTTAGAAGCGAAGGGAAGTGAAATTGCTGGTGTTTCTCAGCCATTAGGGGTCCTGCAGGTATTTTCTTCTCCCTAAAAAAGAGGAGTAAACAAATGCTGTGAGTCATTACATTCCATAATGACTTGCAAAGACTAACACTAGGAAAGTCAGGAAAAAATGTTTGTTAAATGAGCATGACTGATCAAGTAAATTGCATGTTTAATGAAAATCCATTATAGAATACAATTAGGAAATGAAATGATTTATTGAGATTGCCATTTTAACTTTTGGTTCTAAATCCAAAAAAATCTAATTATTTGGATTTATGTTTGTTCATTCCCCTTTGAGTTGAATCAGGAGCTCTAACTCAACAGTGCTTTGGATGTGTCCTACATACTTGCAGGGCTACGGTAGAGAATCTGCAAAGCCAAAATTAAGCAAACAGCTGAAGTTGGTCCCAGTACTAGGTTTTAACACATAAAAAATGCCATGAATGAAAAGGAATTTGGTTTGTAGCCTAAGAATGACATTATGAGGAGACATGGGGAAGCCGTGTGACAGGACAAGGGGAAGCCTTTAAACTGAAAGAGGGGAAAAGAATGTTTTTTCTTAAAGGTGGTGATTATTTGGTATTATGACAATTTTAGAACAGCTAAACCTTTACAGAGAACTATATACAGCCCAACCTAACCAGGAAACTTTACCATTTTTTTTTTCCCAGTTTAAATCACTAAATATTTTTACTTTGTTTTACATCCTGTGGGTATCAAAAGAAGAATTAAACCTGATGGTAAGCTGAAGCTCAAGAAAGTAGCTTGGCAGCCACCAAATCACTCAATTACTTATAATTTTTGAAGTGAAGACTGAAAAAGACAGAGGACTTCAAGCTGTGCACTTTCTTTCTCAGATGTAAGAAAGAGCTCAGTATGCCTTCATTTATGTTTCAGAACCAGGCCCATTCTTACACAGCACATAAATGATTTCTGGAATCCATTGTCAGCAGGTATTTCTGAAGTCAGCTGCTTAGTCTGAATGAAAATTAGTCTAACACTTCTACATACAATTAAATGCCCAGTCTTATGTAAAGAATATCAACTATGGAGTAATAACACTCCTTTAGTTTGAGGCATAAAATCATGGCAGATATTATTCAGAGGGAAAAACAAACTTTCCCTTTGTGCAGGCTATTCCATGTTTAGTTTTCCTGCATCTTTCTTTGACTTAAACATCTGCCATACTTAATAATGATTCTTACAGCGACCAGTGTGAAACTTACATGACACACCATAGCAGATAAAATTTATAAAAACTATCCATAATCACATTTTGTATATCATTTATTAAAGGACATACATATTCATGTCAGGCACAGTGCTAGTGAATGACCATCTCAAATGTAATTTCTCTTGGTTAAAACCACCCGAGGCACACACATCAGGGACATATAGTTGCCAGAAAAAATGACAAGAGCAGAAGGTCTCTCTGCACCGATCTCAGTTATTTACAGGGGCTAGAGCAATGCTTTCTCCCACAGTATTTGACATGGCCACCAACTTGCAGCTCCTGTGCCCAAAGAGGGGTTAAGTCCTCTCTTTCTTCCTTTCAAAGTGTGGTGGCAGCATGAATTTCTACTAATCCACCCTGCTTTATATTATGGTTTATACAGTAAAAAATAGGCAGCCAGTGTTTCTTGGAGGTATTTCTCCTCAACCAGTTATTTATGAGCAAGTAATTGGGCACAGAGGGAACAGATCAGTATCTCAAAGCAGTCAGTGTTTGGGCCCCTATACTGGTGTAGCACATTTTTTGGCAGGCTTTGCTTCTGAATAGGTTTAGTGTGGTCCCTTGGATCAAATGTTCTCACAGGGTTTATGGCTCGAAGCCAGTCAGACCATTACTTTCAGAAGCTGGAGGCAAAGCTTCTGGTATCTTAAAATGCATTTGAGCTATATTCTAGTATTATTCTTAGTTTTCTGTTTCTTAGATATTTTTCAATGCATGTTTTGGGACTTACTCCATTTCCAAGTCACACTTCTGCTAAACAGGAAAAAAATTCTCTGCTAAATCACAGGCAAATCAAACAAGAACAGAAATAAGGTTGCCACCTGCTATTAAACTGAAGCTTAACTCTATGTTATTTGCTTCTGAGGCAGAGAATTAACGTAGTGCATACATATGTGAGCACTGTATGTAACTGTTTTCTCTGGAGTTTCTTATACCTCCTGCAGCAGTGGGATATCAGGCTCTCTAGCAGGAACAAAGTCAGCATGTATGAACAATCCCAGATCTATGACTTCCAGGAGTCTGCAAAAGTCTTTCACCTGACAATAAAATATTTCCCAAATGATGTATTCCAAACAATGATTATCTTTCAGATCGTAAAGTGTCTAATGAAATTCTGTTAACACAACTGTAGAGACCAGGTGTTTTTACACAGTTTATCATTCAGTACTCATAAAAACAAAAGGACTGTTAAAAGGACTGTTAAATCCAACAAGCCTTTGTTTTCTCTACATAAGTGCCAGAACATGTACTACTTAACACCACTAGTATGTTTGTCAGAACACACTACAGCCGGGCCTCTTGGACCCACTCACACCTGGGAGTGAATTTGATAGCTTCTGCATTTTGGAATCAACTGGCAATATCCATAGCAAGTTTAGCATGCAAATCTTATCCTTTCCACGTTTTTAGATAAAGTGATGATTCAGACCTGAGTTCTGGCTGAGGAAGGGCATCCTTGGTGCAGGAAGTGTGAAAACAAACAGCTCTTCTCACAAAGGAACCTTGCAAGACAGTGTCTGGCAGTTCTGCCTTATCTTGGGCTTTACCATGGAGAGGATTCAGTGCATTCAGATCTCTTGATTTCTTATTATCACCAACCTTCATGTATTTCCCAAAATGACCAAATTCTGAGGTGATTTAAGCATGCGTAGTGACATTGACTTATCAGAATTATAATACTGCCTGTTATTGCTGAACAAATCTAGATTTACCACATGTAAATCCCTGGAAATAAGAAGCATTGTAATCTTTGAATACCAGAAATACAGTTAGACACAAATTAGCCTTTACTTGTTGTATGGCATACTGGGCTATATCAAGATCGTATATTCATAGAGCCCAATGTCTTCACATCTGCCCTATAATCTTTATTCCATTCAGAGAGAGAAGGGAGGGCTTCAAGTCTCACTAGAAACAACAGGAAGGAAAGGTCAGTTTTTCTTGCTAAATCTCCTACTAAACTGGAGCAGCACATAAAGAAGGGACTCTGACCATCACTCTATAAGGCATGATGGGGCTCATGAAGATTTAATAGTCTCTCCCTCACCTCTGTGAGATGTTTTCAAGTGAGTGAGAATACCTACTGAGTACTCCAAAGTACCTGAAACAATGTCTGTAAGAAATCTGACTGGGTCCATCCATGGCAGTGAATTTCTACTATCTTTTCAGTGCTTCAGTAGTAGGGGACCTACTACTGGCTCATTTCTGGCTTATCTAATATTTTATTCAAAATCTTAGTGCTTCCTTACTGGACTTCAGAATAGCATTGGCAGATACCCACACACTGCCTTCTCAGGATGGGATTTTTGAGAAGACAATTTGAATATTAGCCCAGCTCCACACTAGGTTTCCTGTGCTTATAAAGCAGAAGTCATATAAAAAAAAAAAGGCAAAATTATAGACTGTAGACTATTAGTCAAATTATTATTTTTTTAGTAAAAAAAATATTCTTGCAATTATTATAGATGGAAATATGTACCATTTATTAGTAATTTACTTTCTCAGAACCTGTATAGGTGTACATATATATTTTTACACAAAGAGGCACAGTCAATAGGACTTTTTCTAATCACTCATAAATCCCTCACATTTGAAAGTTCAAAGACACTGCAGATTGTTTTGGTTCTGCATGTCTAAAAAGCCTCCGTAGCTGTCAGCTTACTAAGTACATTTGATATCTTTTGTGGTATGGGGCAACTCTCAGCTTCACAAAATTTGTGATATCATCATCCATCACTACTCCAGTGAAATCATTCCACACATGAGAACATAAGGATGCATCTTAAGTGTGACTACATTTAAAAAAAAAAAAGAAAAAAAAATTCAGTCTTTGTCAAGAGTCTGTAGGAAATACTCATTTTTCCAGGCAAAATAAAAAAAAAATATTTTTTATGATGTCATTCTTCTCTTTGTTATTGATGAAGTGGAACAGTGAGCTAAGCTGAAAATGAATCACCATATAAATTTGAGAAACTGAAGCACAAACAAATATTGGTTTAGATTTTTTATGCAAATACTTTCCTATGCAGTTGTTACAATAATGAATTTTTTACCAAAACTCTCTCATTTGGTATGTGAGCACTGTAACTTAGAGTAATAAATAGATTGTCAGAAATACTTTTTAAAGAAAGTAAATGCCAGTAATCAAGCATGCAATTTGCTATTGCCGCTTTCACATATTTCACATAAAATTTATTCTCTAAATTCTGCTCTAGTTTCCTTTTCAAATGCAGCAATTTTTCCACCAAATGTATCATATCTGTCATTCAAAAAAAAACAATTAAACCTTTTTAAAAAATATTTGGTTGTAAATTTTGTCATGCATCTCTCTTAGGTGAGGTACTTGTATTTTATCTTGTTTTGTGTGTTAAGATTTTGATTAAGGGTATTGTGAGAAGGCCTTTGCTAGCAAAGTGGGCTGATACTGCATGTTTTTGAGCACATGATCTCATTTTAGCTCATCCTCAATATAGGTGACATGACATTCAGAAGAAGATGATTTTTTAACCAGTACCGTGCAGCTACAAACATTTGTGAGCTTTGAGCGGGAGGTTTGATAACTAGACAGAATGTGAGGGGGGTGGAGTGGTGAAGGGAAAAAAAATCTTAATTCTCATGTGGAAACTGGTCACAGTCAATTACCATCTTAAGGACAACCAAAGAAGACATGCAGCAGGATGTTTCCTTTGCAGATGAGTAGCAGTTTGTCAGACTTTCCATCTGCAGACAGTTGCTAAATAACCAATTGAAATATGCCCAATATCACAAATAGCTTCATCATCCCCACTTGGGGTAAGACGAAACCATAATTTTTACCAAGATAATTCTTATTTGATCAGAACTTCTGTTAGAAAAAGCTGTCTAAAGACAACTTTTTCAGAAAGGTTTAAAATTTCTTATTTCAAAATTTCAGAAGTGAACATGTTCTTACTGGCTTTAGATACTTATGTCATTAAATGTGCTTTATACATTCCTTCATGTGACTTCTTGTCTGTGCGTGCCAGCCTATATCACTTGGTAGTCTGTTTCTCATTTATAAGTTGACCTTTCACAGAAAAGGCTCAAATTTATCTCCTTTGAGTTCCCCTGTATGCTCCATTCCTAAGGAACAGACACACAACACAATATCCGTATTCACACCTGTATAAGTCTAGAATGTTAAAGTTGATTTTAATGGTAGCTCAGATTTCTTTACAAAGATATTAATTACTCCCAACTTGGGTCCATTTTCAGCCTTGCAGAATGTTGCCCTTATGCATACCTGCTCTCATAAACATTATATTCTGGAATAATGATTATAGGTAGCATTACTGGCACAGTGTCTTCTTTAATTTTCCATATGTAATTGCTGCATTACTCTCTATTTTTGGAAAATTATTCTGTTTTTATCATTTTTGGCTGAGGAACTTTAGATTGCTGCACATAGTTATGAACAGGTTCTCTTCCAAATGAAACTTAATCTGATTATTAAGAGGCTAAGTTTCCGACAAATGTATACCATTTCTCTAATTCTTAATCTCTTCTGCAACTAGTAGGTAGGGGTTCTTCCATACAATCTGTCTCTATTGTTTAATTTTTTTCCTTGTTCTTCCTTGACAGAGTATATTCCTTGTGCGTCTGTACCCCTCAGTTTATTTTGGTAGGTGCTTGCTGAGTCAGTCCAACAGATTCAGTGGGTTGTAATTTGACTCATTCAGATCTTGAGAGGAAACATTCATACCTTTTTAATGGATATGAGCACAAAGGCCTGTTGCAGACCACAACTAACTAGCATTTTTGCATTCACATTCTCCAGATGTCCTGTTGTTTAATGCACCTATAGAGTCTGATGGTTGCTTTAGTGAAGTATCATGGGACCCATTTACTAAATTCTTGACAAATTTTAATTACTTGGTTCTCATTTTCCAGTTAAAGGGATTTTTCAGTCTGCTATATTTTTAGTAACTTATGATTAAAATTTTCACTGGTTCTTGGACTCCAGGATTACTTCAGTGGAGAATTGGACTGTGGCAACAAATACAAATTTTGGTTTTTTGTTTCTAGGAAATAGAAGAAAACAGTTTCTTGCTTTCAATTTTCTTCTGCATTAAGATAAATCCACAGGTCAACATATTCTTGACAGGATAAGTCATTATGTTCTCATTATTCATTAAGCTGCTGAGAGGCTGCTGCAAAACACAATATTTGTTCACAAATCCACATCTCCCATATTGTAGTTTAATGTTAACTTTCTGAAATAGTAAGCTCAAGAGGTGAAAAGACAATTCCAGACAAATTCAGATAAAAATCATATTAAAATAAAAGCAGAACTTTTACAGATCAGTAATTTTGCATTTTGACAACCTCCTGCAATGTTTGGAACATCTGTGAAGAAGTCAAAGGAAAGATCGTGCTAAAGGGTAGGCAGACTTTATAGAGGGTAAGAAGAATAGGTGATGCATGCTTGGTTTAACAAGGGCTTACACATGCTGTCAAAGTTCCTAACACAGCACAATTTGGTATCAGTCAATTAAATTAGAGGCATCTACTTAAGTTTAATTACTTGATATTTAGAAACCTGGCCTAAAGAATAGGAGACATAACAGATAAGAAAGGCAGTTTTTTTGCTTTGAGGAAAAAGAAAAGCATATCTAACCACTGTAGTACGGTCTAAATAATGTATTTTTCCTATGCACTGAATTTTTACAGTAACAATATTTGGTAATTTCTTATTGTTCACAAAGGCAAACCCCATTTTATTCATGTCAGGAATTTCAATTTTATCTGAAGTAACACATGATTAATTGCATTTAAGTACTGTATGTAGTTTGATCATTTTTTACTTGAGTTATAAAGAGAAATCACAATGAGTTTTCTTACATAACGTATGATCTTTCTGTCTTGGTAGCTTTGCAGTTACATCTGTAACTTTACTACCTGTAAAGCAGTATAATCTAAACCTTTACTCAGATACATTATTTATAACTGCAAAAGTGTGTTTCATTTCTTTTACAATAAATTCATACACAGTTCCTAAAGATGGATATATATTATTGACATTGCTAACCAGTTCTTATGTTGGATGTGACCACTCAGATGCTTTTTATTTCTGGAAGCAGTGACTGGAAGGCCTGGTTTAAACTTCACCTGATTTTGTGCAACCTACCACCTAAAAAAAACACAAGTGGACAGGATTCATGCTTAAACCAAAGAGTATTTGATGAAGTGATGATCAGTAACAGATCTGGAAGTAGATGATCATAAAAGCATAGAATAACTAGGGCTGGAAAGGACCTTAAGATCATCTAGTTCCACACCCCCTAACATGGACAGGGACACCTCACACAAAACCATGTCACCCAATTTTCTGTCCAAACTGGCCTTGAACACCACCAGGGATGGAGCGTTCGCAGCTTCCTTGGGCAACCTGTTATAGTGACTTATCACCCTTACAGTGAAGAACTTCTTTCTTATACCCAGTCTAAACTTCCCCTGTTTAAGTTGAAACACATTACCCCTTGTCCTATCACTACAGTCCCTAATGAAGTGTCCTTCCCTAGCATCCTTAAAGCCCTTCAGGTACCAGATATACAAGACTAATCCCTCTAGTTTATTAATGCTGATGAAAGAAATTGTTTTGCTGTGTAAAAGTTGGACCAAAGTTGTTTTGAAGTTTTATAGTTAAACATAGTCTACCTGACATACGACTCATCACTTAATGACTGGCATTGAATGTCATCAGAATCACTGAAGAAACCTTTTTATTTAATTAATGAATTGTCCACTATGCAAAGCTAAGCCTTGCCAATGAATTTTTAATTTGCTCTATTTGTAAGATATGTCCTCTCAATGCAAAACATAAAACATGATTGGTACAAAGATTCACTTCCCTGGTCCTGAACAAGAGCTAGCTTGGGGGCATAAAATTCTCCAGTAGTTAGCTTGATACAAGCTTCAGATCTGCGTAGGACTTGAAAACCTACTGAACTGGCCAATCTTATACATTTCAGTAACAGACACCCTCAGGTATGACTCTTTCCTCATGCTTTCTCTTATGGTTTGCCTCTCCAGCTGCATCCCTGGAAGTAGCTGGCCTGAGACCCATTCCCAAACTTGTCCTTTTCATCAGGTGATGTATGGTGGGTGGTTTCCACACTCAAAGGAGCACCATAAGCTCATGCATTCTTCAACAAAACTTGGAGTTTAACCTAGTTCCTGAAGCAGAATCAATGTGTCAAACATCCCCTCACTGATACGAAGTATTTCTTGACCTTGGAGACTAGGTTAAAAAGATTCTTAAAAATTACTTCTTACTGCTGAGTGGCTCCAAACATTTATTATTTCATGCATGAGACAACACAGCTTTACTGGAGCATACATAACTTTCACCAGGTTCTAAAACTCATTAAAAGGTGGTACTTCTGACACCTGGGAAAGAAGTGCATGAGGAATAAGATCAATTAAACGCAAAAGTAAATAGTTAAAAAAATAATTAATACATTACTTTTGCACTTCCATAAAGAAGTGGAAAAACTATGTTACATCAAACACATCTCTGCCCTGAATTATGAATATATCCAGAAAGATTTTAAAATCAGGTTAGCAGCACCATGATTAATTAAATCCCATGACCTCAGGAAAAAGCAATAAAACAAGCCCCTCACCCCAAAGCAAAATAAGAAAATACCCAAACAAACCAAAAACCAAACCAAAGAAACCCAAACCCAGAAAATAACCCTCAACAAATCAGTACCACCTCTGTTATAAAAAAAAGCTTGATGCCTGACTATACTTAGACCTGTTTGGGCTATATCATGTACAAATTACTTCTACAGATACTGTTAATGTCCTTGAGGAGGTGTTTACAGATTTTCCTTCACAGCAAATGGTTCAAAGGGTTTGTATTCTCATTGCTTTGGTGATTTTTTGCTTGGGATTGTATTCCTGTGTCTTTGAACTCTTGAGAGGTGTGGTGGAAATAAGTCTTTCAATCACAGAAATGATCAGGCATCTGAACAACATTGGACCTAATAGGCTGAAGACTTTCACGACACTTGGACCTCCAGAGTCCTTTTGTACCACCTCCAAAGATGGAATACTGTTGCAGTTTGTCCGGGGATAACGGTTACCCGAGGTAGGTTGAGGGTTACCCGTAGCGACAAAGAGTCCAGAGGGTGGTAGTGGAGCAGTTAGTCGACTCAATATGAATGATAGAACTCAATTTATTACGCTACAAACCCATATTTGTACACTGTAGCAAACACCTTTGTTGTCTGCACTCTATTTTTACTTATCATTAACTAACGGCTGCTGTCCATGGGCACAAGTCCAATTGTTAATTGGATAGTTCTTTCTCATCGCTTCTTGGATCCAAATCTTGCCGACAACAGGAACTTCTACCAAGGTTAGCTCTCGGGATGTTCTGCAGATGTTCAACTCCCTTCATCCCTCTTTTATTGGGATCCTGCAAATATTAACTATGCCAAGTGCAAGGTCCTACACCTGGGTTGGAGAAATCCCAGGCACAGCTACAGGTTGGGCAGAGAAGAGATTCAGAGCAGCCCTGAGGAGAAGGA
>JASSUY010001651.1:0-52377 GCA_032466535.1 Forpus xanthops
TGCCCAGGGAAGTTGTGAATGCTCCATCGCTGGCAGTGTTCAAGGCTGGGTTGGACATAGCCTTGGGTGGCATGGTTAGTGGGAGATGACCCTGCCCATGGCAGGGGGATTGGAATTAGGTGATCTTAAGGTCCTTTACAACCTTAACTGTTCTGTGATTCTATGATTCTATGAATGTGACAGAGCTGAGCTCAGTTCTCTGCTCCACCACTGATTGCCTGCACTGCAGCACAACAGACAAAATCCAGGGCCTAAAGCCAGGATTTGCACAGGATGGAAGGGAAAGTAGACATTTTGGGACCAAAAATGCCCACGTGCTAGTGAGTGAGTGAGGAGCTACTAGGAGAAGTGGAGAGAGGCGTAGGTCTTAATATTCTGCTTCTGCTCAGTATAAATGCACCTGCCTGTGGCTGGGAAACCTCCCTAGAAACAGATGTTTCTAGGGAAGACTAGCTAAGAGTTGTTTTTTCTTTAGCTGCCAGAAGACATATTGAGACCAACAGCTACGTTTTGGAAAACGGCCTGTTGTTTAAAACACACATTGCTCCGGAGGCATGTGTCCACTGTCTTCCTCACAGTGGAGATTCAGACTCCCACCTGCCACAGAGTGCCGTAACCACAGTGTGAGGCTGTGATGGTAGAGGAAGAAGGCTCCTCTCACTCAAGCTGTGCCACTGTGGAGCAGGCAACTGTGGGAGAGCAAGTATCAGGGCAGACCTAGTGGTTGTGCTGCTGGGAGAGGCAGCCTAGGGTCTGTTCCCCCCATGGAGCTTACTTCTATATTTTACCCTTCGTTTAACAGAAAACACCTAAAACCTGCTTCTGTTGGGGGCCTGAAAGATAGGGTTCTTTCTGCAAACTGATTTCCCAAACCATGAGTATCTGGGTTCATGAGCATCCTTCCCTGTGCAAGATCTAATCATCCAGCTCTATCCTTCACAATGGCTGACTTCTTACTGACTGCAGCGCTGAACGCATTTTGTTGATACGTGCTGGGGAATGTTTTGGTTACCTGTTTGTCTCAGGATGTGCCCTAGACTTTGTCAATCTAGGTTTATTATGTGAAGACTTTCCAGTGGCTTGGAGCTAATGCAGTGCATTTTAAGGGTTTATACAGTAGCAAGTCTTTCAGTAGCCAGAGTCACTTTCGGTCACCTCAGCACTTTGATTATTTCAAGAGGATTAAGCCTTTTTAGTATTTGGCTACCAGAGGGTGGAAAAAATTCTGTCCTACCCCAGCAACTGTAGTGGAAGTAATCTCATACAAATAATCTTGTTATGGTCTGAAAATCATGCCTGCATTCCAATATCTTAATGAGTAGTTTCAGTTCAAGCTGTTCCTTTTCTCCAGCTGTTACAGTCACCCTCTCTTTAGGCCTCACCCTGTCCATTATTTCCCTGATATAACCAGTCTGCTCCATCTGAGTGGATCTTCCACAGATGTACAAATACTTCTTTGAAACCAACCAGTTTCAGACTAGTTTCCTTTCATTGTCTTCTGAGACTCCTGCCTCTGCTTCTCCCCTCCAAAACCAGATGCTGGCAGCACTGAAGACATGCAACAGTCACAAGATAGACTCGAGAGGCTTTCAGAAATGTGGTTGACATTCTGGCAGACAAGACAGACCCATGTTGTCTGAGCACTGATGTGTTTTTTGCCCCTGTACTGTCAGACAGTCATGCTGGGACAGGTACTGAGGTCTCAGCAGCCAAATATAGCAGCAGCCATGAAAGGAAAATGGTAAATTTATTGGGAAAGCATTATTTCAATTTCTGTGCCTGGAAACAGTGAGTATGGTGGTCTGACAAAACCAGTTTGCCCCCGAATAGGAGATGTGAGCTTGAAGTGGATTCTCTGCTTCTGTTCTTGGCAGGGGAAGGAACAGTCACTGAGCTGCAAACAGCTGCTTCCAGAGACAAATTTTGCAAAGGCTGATGTCAGGACTTGGCTAAGGAGCAGCATGTTAGCTGCGAAAATACAAGCCTGAGACAAAAGGCAGTTTTCAAATTTTAGCATACTAACTGCCAGAGGCTGTTAGCCCAAGATACATCTTGTGCTGCATATGAAGAAGGTGAACATGTTGCTAGTGCTCTTCCTCCTCAGGTGGGGTGAGAATGGAGAGGTTTTACCTACAGCCTAGAGGGAAAGGCCAGGTCAGGGAGGCTGTACATTACCATAGCTCAGTAAAAAGTTTTGTAAAGGCTGCTGGAATCTTCAAGCAGGGACTTGGCAGTGTGCTGTCACTGGGATCATTTAAGCTAATTTGGCTCCATTCTCAGAGTGGTAGCAGACCTAGGCCCAAGGTGATGGCCAGGGTGCACCTATATTCCTTTACCAGCCCTATGTGAAATAACATGTTCTTTTTTCCTCCAGAGAGTGGTCATTTAATACCCTAACAGATATTCTCCCCACCCCTGCTGTTACTGCTTAAATAAAATAAAAGCATAAAAAAAAAGTGTATAATATTTTCTTAGAGTGGGTACAACCACAGAGAACAATTTGACAGTGCAAATGCCCTTTTCCACATACAGCAAACCAAGGACAGGGCAACTACTATGGAAGAGAACAGAGGGTTATTAAAGCAAATACAGTATACAGATACTGCCAGGTTGGGATACATCACAACACACTGCTGTGATTTTTATTGGCCTACTCAAGGTCTGCGCCGAACCCCAACCCACCATGTGCAGTGCCTTCCTCAGGACTTAGCTCTGTGTTGAAGAACAGAGGGCAATGCTACTGCAAGTTGCAGGAGCTCCCTGTGAACCTGCGCATGAATTCTCCACTCCTGAAGTTGTTCCTTCAAAGTGAAAACTGCCTTTAGGACTAGAGACAGCAGGGTGGGGTTACAGGTAAAAAACACTTGCAACATATCATGAAGCAGTAATGATGTTTTTTGCTGCTAACTCCATGTTTCCTAAAAAATATTGTGAGAGGGCAGGAAATACACCTGTAGTACCTGCAATGGCTGGGAAGGAATTAGCTGCTTTCCCTTTACTGCTTTCTAGGCATGCATGTGTATGTGTGTATACACTTCATGACTCACTGAAGGTCACAAAGGAGTTCTGAAGACTGGTTTCTTTAGAATGTCAATACAAAGATGATCTTGAGGTCTCTCGAAGAATTTGTAATGTCAGAAGATGTGATTCCAAAAGCAGTGACATATTTAATGCTGCACATGGAATAGAGGATGAATCTTTTGTAGATGGTTTAAGATAGAGTGGTTTGCACAAGTTCAGTAACTAATTCTGTGCTGTTTTTTAAAGAATAGCAAGAATATTGTTCCTAGATATATGGATCTATCAGGGAGAGCTAAAAATTATACAAAAGTTGCTAAAGTGGTCATAAAGCTCTGAAAATTCCAACATCACTCAACAAGAATAAAAGGTTAAGGGAGGGGAAATTGTCATCTCTATTTAAAAGAACCCCTTGATTTTGGATTCTCTTTGTCATGTTTGCTGTTTTAACTTAATAGGAATGAACGATTTTACTGTACAAATGAATAAAGTCTACAACTGTTATCACAAGAAATTTTTAATATGGTTTGTGACAAGCAATATCAAAGTTACCAACTCTCAAGCTCCATGTTCTGAAACCAGACAACTCTCAGCAACAAAAAAAGTTGTGCACTGATAAACATAGGAGGCATATTGTTTTTTTTTAATTAAATATGAAAACGAGCTGTGTACATTATTTTTTTTCCCTAGAAAACACAGCAATTTCAAAAGTTTATCATAAAATATTTTCATGAAATGAGTGAACCAGCAAACACATGCACTTGTGTGCCTTCCCCCCTCCCAAGATAAACGTGATAAGAGAGACATACGTAAATGTAGAAGTTAACAGAACAAGTGGTGTTTTGTTGTTTGGTTCTTTTTGGAAAGGATGGAATGTAACATTGTGCTTGACTTTCTATGTCACAACAAAAAATATTTGGTGCAATATTTGAACGTTTTCTTTTTAAGTTTCAATCTGGTGGAGAAAAATACCTTTTTCTATAATAAAATATGTCTGTTCTTTTTAAAATGTAACTTTTTTTGCACAAAATAATTTTGTAAACTGTCATTTCAAGGGCAAGGTAGGCTGTGCCATGTCAATGTCCTCCCCCCCACTTAAAAATGTGATCTGTTATCTGAAGCAAAACAGGGAAACACAAAAAGAGCGGAGCAGAGGCTGCTTTGCAAAGAGAAAGAAGGGCGTGTTGGATGGGAGAGGGGGAGGGAGCGTGTGGTGGGACAGAAAAAAGTTAAAGGTCACTTTCGCCATAGAGCGCTGTGGAGAAGGACATGTAGTCCAGGGCACCGGGTACAGCATCACGGCCATTGTAGGGTGCCATTCTAGCAATGCAGTATTCAGCCTGATCAGGAGGCAGTTCCCGCCGTAGTTCCTCCACAGTGATGTAGTTCTGCAATGAGGACAAACGATAAGGAGGTGATTACTTCAGAAAACTGACCTTTCTCAGAGGGACAACCACTCCCTGCCCCACCAGGGCAGCAGACAAGAGTCAGGCACAGGGCCCCAACAACTAGACTAGTACTGTACACCCACACAGAGAGCTCTCTGCACATATACTCTGGGGGGAAATGCAGTTCTTCCCTGCTATTTGGACAAGAAGATGGTTTTTACAACAGAGAGGAAGATTGCTTTTGCAAGAGAGGTACCAGCACACCTATGGAAAAGACCTGGAGGTGAGGAAGGTAATTGTCCGTGTAAGACTGTGCCTTCCTGCTGACAGTGGAGGTCCTGCTTAAAGCAAATGGGAGGAAGCAGAAATTTCATTTGGATCCTATCCCTCACTGACAGGAGGTAACAGCTGCTTGTGCTGCTTGGGAGTTGCCATCCCCTCGAGGGCAAGGAAAGGAGCCATCCCCACTAGTTCTGGCTGATGGCACCAATGCAGAGAACAGACAAACAAACATTTTGTATTGCTTCCACAGTTCCCTTAACAATCCTTGCCTTTCACAGCAGACATTTTTAATAAGCGAGAGAAACTGCTTCTATGAATTCAGGCTTCTGGAGACTCGCTGAGCTGAGGTAGCTTGGCTTCTCTCCATTCAGGAGGTGCTACCTACTAGCACCTAGTAGCCGCATGTTTGCTAACCAGTATATTGTCTTCAGCTAACTGACTCATGGGCATTTGCAGCGGGTCTGAACAGTGGTTCAAGATTCATACCATCTCTCTCTCTTGCAACATTTCATTCTTCCCCTTCCTCCTAGCCCCGACCTTTCAGCTTAATGACTGGAGTAAGAGGTATTTTTCTTCATAATGAAATACTGTCTGATTCATGTTATAGACACTAGAGCATATTAAACACTGACAAGCATATTTAACATACTGTACGGAGTAAAGGAGTTAATATTTTTTATCCAAAAGCACCCACACACTTAGTGATTTGCTTATCTGAATAATATGGAATATTCAGGCCTTGAAAGAGAAGACTGGCTTCAGTCACGTAGGTGCCTAAAGGACAGTCATGGGTTTCTACATTAGAGATTATGAAAGGTTATTAGTGAAAATGGAAACCAGTACTGGATTTAAGGGTAACTCATTACTATCTGAGAAATGCTATCTGACATTTCAAGTGAGATGAATAAAATCATTAGTAAATGTAGAGATATATCAATGGCATATGTACATGTTTGTTGGTCAATTAAAAAAAAAAAAAAAAATTAGTGGGGATTGTTATATAAGAAAAACAAAGTTACATAATTTTCTATCAATAGGTTCCATCCATTGGATGACGTAAATTCAGGAAATTAACACTTTTAGTATCATCCTATAAGTTTTCCTGCTTTCGACCAATTTCTATGGTTAAAAGATGCTCCTCTTGCAGATACAGCAATTCTTCAATGAAAATCTACTACTGCTTGTACAACAACTGATAGTGACACCTGTATACCTCAGAAAGGTCATCTCAAGTTTGCAACTGTCAGTAATTAATAGCTTTTCAAAACTAATCAAGAACCATTTGTTGGATTTGTTCATACGTTTTAAAATAACAAATCACAACCAAACAAATAAAGCAAGAGTGGGCAGCAAAGTTCTGACTGACAGCTGAACAGGACTTTCAAGTGCTTTGGCATGCTGCTTGTTAACCCACACTTTAGCCTTGCACTCCTCCAACACTGCACAGTGTTCCTGTGAAAGTACTCTCCATGCTACACAGTGCTTCCCTTGACACTTTCTCTCTGTGACTAGAGAGAAAAAGGGAAGCAGGAACAATGCAGATGCAGGAAAGGAAGGTGTGGAGGCTGACCTTATCTCCTGCCAGGATCTTGAAGGAAGCCATAACCTGGTCAGCAGTATCTGTATCTGCTGTTTCCCGGGACATGAAGTCGATGAAGGCCTGGAACGTCACTACACCCAGACGGTTAGGGTCGACGATGCTCATGATGCGGGCAAATTCTGCCTCCCCCTGGAGAACAAGACAACCATGTAAGCCTGGACATTTGGGCAGCAGTACTATGAAAGTAGGCAGAAACTGTTCAGCAGCACATTTCACAGCTAGAGAAACAAAGCCTAACAGAAATGACTTTTAGGTTTTGTTCTTTTTTTCATCAGGATATTCTTTTTTTAACTTGCTGTTGTGTACAAATGCTTGCCACTCATTTTGTCATTTGGATAAAATATTCTCAGCTATGCCCTTGGATAATATCCAGGCTCCATCTTGCTTGAGGACAATGCGTATTAATCAGGGATCAAAAACACAATAGACTTCAGGGAAGACATGAATTTCCCTGTAACACGTCATGCTAGATGTCTGTAGCAATATTGGAAGATCTGCATTCCTCAAATCCTTTTACTTTCAATTGCTAAAAAAGAACTGTTACAGTTCTCTTCATCTGCCAGAACAGAAATCACCAGAAAAAACATCTCCGGGGTCTTTAATAGTATCTGATTCATATTAGCTAGACAGGCTTTGGAAAGAAGGACTTGCTTATCTGGAGTGGCCCAGGGAAGCAGCCTTTATAGGAAAGTTCCTACAGAAATGTTTGCTACAGAATCCATTACCTTGCAGTGTAGTTTGATGCTTTTTTTTTGGCATATAAACAAAATATCATCTGTTCTCATCTCTGGGACTCCTTCTTCCCCAGATAAGGAGAAGGGGAAAGCAGAGCTGGGTCTTCTGGGAACAGGCTCTTCTAGCATATCTAGAACTGTATACTTTCAAGAGTAATTGCAGTATCTAATCAGATGCTACTGCTGCTTGGCATGCTACATTGGAGGGTCTGTATTTTTGCTGGACTGATGAGTAAGATGTATAAACACTGCTTTGCCTGACATCGGGGTCAAAGACACTAAGAGTACAGGTGAATATTTCTGCGCTATGATCTTCTGCCCTTTGATGAGCGTCACTCTTCCTTTTTCTATTAGTTATTGTGCCCCTCAAGGTGCCACATGTTACTGTTCTGAATATGCAGGTACTCTGGTGAGGGAAAAGATACAGGGAGGATGACTGGAACTGGAATGAACTTACATGTATAAGAAGAGAGATGTGAAATAAATGGCAGGAATGAGTGGAGCAGCATTTGAGTGTATTCAGAAACCAGGTCATGTGTACTTCCAGACGAGTTCAACTGATACTTAATGCTGGGGATGTTGTGTGTGCTGTGCAGAGTGCAGGTTCCAATAAGAGGAAGTTTATTGTTTCTTTCACTTCTAGCTACACAGTTTGATAAATATAATGCTTATTTGAAATACACAGGAACTAGACAATGATTTTAATCTTTTTAACTTCAGCTGCACCTGTGAGACAAGAATTTTATGTGTACCACTAATTCTAGATACAACATTCCTCATAGTTCTGGAAAATAAAAGCATATATTTACCCAGATTCACTGCACATTCTCTATTTTTTGAAGATGCCTATAGGAATCACTTTGAACAGGAGTGACAGAGGGCTCTACATTACCATATTGTAACCCATGGAGATAAGGCAGGCTCGGAAATCTTCACAATCCATCATACCAGTCTTCTTCTACAGGGAATGATGCAAAGATGGAGAAAGCCGAGAAAGAAAAGGGAGACCAGTCCAGGGAGAAATGAAGCCACATGAGACATTACAAAGGATGCGTTTCAGGGTGGAGAAGATGGAAAGAAGGATTTACAGGAGAAAAAACAATAGAGAAAAAGTAGTTTGTGAACCATGAAGAAGCAAAGTTGGTTTTGGACATGGAATATTTACACACAGGGAACATATTGATGATAAAAAAAAGGAATGAAAATAGCAAACAAGACAGATTGAGGGGTAGACAAGAAAAAGAATGTTAAGTGACACAAATAAATGGAATAGTTTGAAGACATGAAAGGATTCTCCCAAGACAAACAATTAGGGAATTAAGAAGGCAAAGTACCAAAGTACATTTAGAGAGGAAGCAGTAGAGAAATGATGTGTATATAGTCAGACACAAGAATAGCAATGACAGATGGATTAAGACAAACAAGAAAAGAAAGGAAAAAAACTGTTATTTTTTCCACAGTTTAATATCTGGTTGTGTTCACCACTAGCTTTCAGTACCTGTGCATCGTTTCCAATATCGTAACCCAAGCTGATGAGACAGGCTTTGAATTCCTCAGGGCCAAGTGTGCCGGAGTGGTCCTGGTTATGTGGTGTGCCAGCCAGCAGGACATGCAGTGCCAGTGCAGTGATGGTGTGGAGCAGAAGGAAGGAGACACAGAGGAGATCAAAGGGAGGTGAAAGGACAACAAAGAGGTGCACCATGCAGTGGGTGAGGAGGGAGGGAGAGGGAGAATGACATGCAGATAGAAAGACAGGGAAGAAAAATAAAAAGTGCACATTAGATATCACAATGACATTTCAGGATGCGCTAAAAATGCTCTTGGAACAGTTTCTTCTCAGAGAGCTTGTCAGATCTTGAGAGCATTTGAATGACAAAACCAGTTGATGCTCAGAAGCCTCAAGATCTCTGTCTCCCAAGTGAATTACTTGCATCACTGCTTGTTATCCATAGTGTCAGAAGCCCTGTGTTTCACTAGTAACCCTAGCAGGTAAGCAGGCAGAGGCAGTGGGGAAGCATTGCCTTAATCTTCTAGTCAAAAGTCCCACTAAAGGAGTAGGTGAGGGCAGGTACGTTTGGAACACGCCCAAGGAAGCTTAGCTGTCAGGGCATCCCAGGAACAGACAAGGAAAACCAGCTGAAGCTCAGGGGAGCAGTTTTATGGCTGTATTTATGTGGCCTGCACGTGAGGTGGAGCTTCGACTGATAAAGCTATTTCAAGTGCTCAGCTCTGCAAACAGCCCTGCTGTACAGTGCAGCACAACACGGCTTGGCAGCTGTTCCTCCCTCTGCTCATCCCAGACTCTCCCTGTGCTTGGTTGTCCCCATCAAACTATACACAAGCTACCATAGGACCTAAGAATCTCCATCTACCCAGCAAGATTTTAGCTCAGGACAGCTCTCAAGCACTGAAAAGTCCCTGTGTGGCAACACCATCTCTGGCCAGATCAAGGAAGCTACAGACAGGATGGTGGAGCAAATTCCAAGTGCTTTTCCTCAGAAAGTCAGCATTAAACCTCCATAAATTAAATGCACACTTGAATATGGGAAACCAATGTTTTCTTTACATGATCAGTCAGGCTGTTGTGGAGGAAGGGGCAAGCAATATAATATAAAATCTACAGGGCTTTCATGGGTCCCTCTCTAAGAAAAGCTGTCATGGTTTTGTTTTATTTTGGCAGCTAGAGAAGGGCTGAAATAGCTAATGTTTGGCAATCTCAGAGTGTTGCCAATCTTTGAGGGCATGCTGCAGCCCTATTTTCTGGAGACCTTTCTAGCAGTCTGGATGGTGCAGCAAGTGGTAGAGAGCAACCTCTGTTTGCATCACTTAGTATCTTTGCAGGCTGCTCTTGGATTTCCAGATAACATTGAAGGGGTTGATAATGGAGCTGTTTTCAGGCTTTGGCTGCTGTCTCTGCTTCCCTGCATAACACCTTTGTGATTCAGGCTGTAGAAGGAAGAGCTGCAGACAAGCTGGCAAATTGAGGGAAAGAGAATTTCCTTTGAGGGATTCCTTACTGATTGCACCCACTAGTGGCTTGGCATGTATTTCCATGGTAAGGCATGGCAAGTCTTATGTCAGGGTTTATCTATGTCATAAAATGCCTGGTGCATATAAATTCTCCTGATTGCTCCGCACAAGAGCAATACTAGTTTCTTTGATACAGATTTATGCTACACCAGAGAGAATGACAGCTGCTCCAAAGAAATTTATGCATTAAGATAATAACCTCCTTTCAGGAGAAGGTTAGGTAAAAGTCTGATTTCCTAAACAAGCCTTCAAACTTTTCATACTTTAGCTGTATCAGAAAACGTATCAGTTTCCCATCAAGATATATTTCTCCCAGGCTAATGAACACTTAACAGCCTTCACAGGAATGACTGCTCCACGGGAGTGGCATTATTAAGAATGAAATCTCTTCTACTGGTCTAGTTTTATTTTAGTGATAAAACTTATCTTTGTTTTTTATTGCACTATGCAGCCTACGTGGAAGCTCTTTTGCTTACCAAGCTGCAGTCAGCACTGACTTACCCTGTCAAAATGGTTGAAAGAAGCCCGAAACTCATTCATCTGTTCCTGGCTGATTCCTTTGGCGTCGCGGGTCAGAATCTGGTTTTCCACTTCATTGATGGTTCTAGCAATTGTTGTTAGTAACTGCTCCCAGCCCACTCGGATATGCTGGAAAAGAGGACAGGACAATTTTTAAATTGAAAAGTAGCTTTCCTGCTCCTGAGGCCAGTGGATGGAATGTGCTACTTGTTGAAATTAAATAATGCTGGTGGCCAAGACAGGAGAAGTCGTTTGCCCGGAAAACCTGCAGTGTGAGCCAACCAGATGTTTAAAATCTGAATTTTGACTGAAAAAAAGAAATTAAAGAGGCCAGTTTGTGATCTGAAGAAAGTCTTGGTCTTACTGCAGAGTTCCCTTGCCATGTCAGAGTGACATATTGGGGCCTTCAACACAAATGAGAATCACACACAGTGATTCTGAGACTTAGTTGGGCAGAAAACTTTCCTTACTAAGAAAATGAATAAACCATAGTCTTTGGAAGACACTGGTGCTCCACTGCCTCTGCTGCTTAATAAAGAGCTGGCCAGAAACCAGAAGACAAGTTTCAAAGCCTCTGTGTGTTCTGCTGGACTCATATCAAGCTCAGATTGCCTCCAAGAAACCTCATGTTGTTAACAGAAAGCCAGACTTCAAATTTAAAAGCATTTGTTTGATTTTTTTCTGACTCTGCCAGGCTGCAGCAGCTCAAAATCATCAGCGCTCCCCTGGTCTTTCTAATCACAGATAATAGGCTGCCAAAATTGGGCAGTAGAAGAAATGAAACCAGCCAAGTTTTTAAGAAATACAGTTGATCTCATTCAGGCTGTTTCTATTGTCTGTATTTGGAAGTACATTGAAATAGGTTGGCATGAAGTACAGCAAGGCAAGAAAGAAATTCAGCAACATGTTGTTACATGCTTGGCCACATGGTCAAGTTCTCCATTTTCCTGAGAACCACAACACATTGCCAGAGCTAGATGTGGCTGGTGGTAACTGGCCACAGCAGATGAGGCGGTCTGATCTGCCAAAATGTTTACCTCCATGGTGTAGTTGGTGTGCTTGTTGTCAAAGATAAGAGCTTCCTGGATCTGTTGATGGTCTCCTTCCAGCTGATCAATCTTTGGTTTGTAATTCACAATGCTTTTCTCATACTGCCGCAAGTGGTTGAGCTGGTCCTCCAGTGTCCCATGCATCTCTATTGAAATGCGGCCAATCTCCTGCATTAGCAAAGCCAAAGGAGTTAGACCCCATTGGAATGACAAGCCTCAACATGCTTGGCATTTACTGCAGCCATTTCACACTCACACAGGATGATGATTCAAAAAAAATAGCTCATAGAGCAGTTTCTTTAAATGAGCTGAGACATTGTCAGCAAAAACATTAGCAGAGCCCTGAACACTTTCCAAGTGAGGTGAGTCACAGGAGATGTGCCTAATACAAGGATACAAAAGAAAAGGAAACTGCAGACCATGAGCTAGTAATGTGCAAAGCCAAATCTTTTTCTGATGTACTGTCATCCACTAACTTAGTCCCTTCATACAGACGTATTTCTGTAATTGCTCTTTTCTTTACATCTCCTGTCATCAGTAATAGCTTCATATTTTTCCATTTCATCAACTCCAATTACTTTAAGTCAAATCTTAACTAAAGAGAGAAGGTATTCTTTAAAAATATGTCTCCTCTGCTGATATTTGATGTGCTCGCTGTATTTATTTTGTCATGTGCATCAAGACCACTGTTGTGAAAAGTTACATAAACCATGCCTCTGATCGAGGGGGTTTAACTTCCTGCATATAAACATAACTCCATTAAAACACCAGTCATGTTTTTTTATCTCTGTACTAAAGAGTAAGGGGAAGAAAAGTACAAGAACTTCAGTAACTGTTATCTGTCTTGAGATTCTCTGTATTTTCTATGAAAGTTTCTCTTACTGCAACCTGAAGGAAGAGTGATCATGGTAATTGTGAAGAAAGACCAAGGATGTCACTGAAGATGAAAACAGAGAGTTTCAAAAGGAGCAAAGCACTACCTCCATCTTAGTCTGGATCCAGGGTCCAATGACATTGGCCTGTGCACCAAACTGTTTACGAAGTCGTTCATTTTGCTGCTGACGAGCATGTTCTTCCATCAGGGCTTGATCTCTTCTGGGAACCAGTTGCCGCACCTACAGTAAAGAGTAACAAAGCTTACACATAAAGACACATGTAATAGTGAACGTAGAAATTGCTTGAAGGAAGGGAGGAGTGGGTGTTTGCATGGAAAACAGGCAGTTATATGGTTTAAGACACAGTGGGCAGGCTCATGAAATGCAAATCCTATCTGCTATAGCGTGTGTGATGCAAACACATCTCAGGGCGTGGAAGACCAGAAGAAGCTTCCATTCACTGCTTGGTTTTTTGGTGGCTCACATCAAATGAATTGCAGGACCCTGTTCCGATCTCTTTTTGGTGATCTTGTTTGATAGTAAGAACCATCAACACAGCTGGTATGGAGAGTAGCATCCTTCATTATAAATATATAAAGTAAAAAGGATCTGACACCCCATAGGCATTTATCAGAAAGATCTTTTCTACTTTCCAGATGTATGCCAGATGAGCTGAAAACAAAGGACAAAAAAAATCAATAAAGCTCAGCAGTGAGCATGCGAGGGTAGCTGAAGAGTAAATAATCCACTTCCTGGGGCCCCCAGTGATTGAGCAGCAGCATCCTCCCACACCAACTTGCAAGGCTGGAAAGAACTCACATGTTCCCATTTGCCATTGATCTCTTGTGGAGTGATAGTAGTGTAAGGATTTGTTCCTGCCATGTTGACATGGTATGTCTGGACAATCTTTGAAACTTCATTGTGGATTCCCAGGATGGCCTGTCGCTCCTTATCGGCATCTGGCAAAGTGGCTTTGAACTGTTCATGAGCTGTGGTCAATCCCTGCAGAAAGAAGGTGGCAGCAAAGACAAGGTGAGAACATTAGTTACTGAGTAGCCTCTTGAGCAAATGTTTCCTGCAGAAGTGACTATAAAAGCTTACATGTTCCCAGGATACAAAGCAAGCTACTCTAACACACTTTCCAGGTTCTCTCAGCATCACTAAACATGCTGTTGTAAGTAGTTAAATGATGTGAAGTCTCATTTTCCCCAAGTTCAGTATGAGGCCCTCTCTCATGTTGCCCAGAGACAGATATCACATCCCAAAAAAATGGTGGAATAATTTTGGCTTATAATTTAGGGGGAACTATTTCTCCAACACTGCTCAGTGACTACCTGTCAGCCCCTTTGTGAAGTGATCTGACTACTAGCATTACTATAAAACAGTCATGTCTCACTAGTGTAAATGCAACGTGGTTTTATTCTCCCATTAGGTATGCAATAGTTGCACACTTAGCATAACTCCAGATGAGTAACAAGAGTCCCATTCAGTCTGATCACACTCAGAGCTAGGTGAAGGTCTTCCAGCTAGCAGCAAACTTGCGTAGGCAGCGTATGCTCCTGCTGTGGAAAACCAGCTCCTTCCCCCTGAACATGAACACAACAGGCCCTTTCTGCTCCCATCTTGCTGCAGTGCCCAGGCAGTGCTCCAGGGACTGATGGTGGGGCATGCTTGCTGGTTGTTTGTGGATAGCTGACAAGCCAGTTGGGTCCTGGCTCATCTCCCACTGCTTCTACAGACCTTTAAGGTACTTCATTCCAGAAGCCTGGAAGACCAAGACTAGGGAAGCAAACACGGGGAAAGAGACAGCAAAAAGAATGGGGGACAGAGAGGCATGTGCTGGGATAATTGAGGGAACAGTGTGGATAGAAAAGGGAATGAAAAATGTAAACCACATGATTGAACCACTCTCTTGCAACTCACAAACTGTAACTACTTTTGCAAAATTGCTTCCTTACATGGTGACTCATTACTCCTGCAGCTGCTGCAATGGCCATAGAAATATAATGCAAGTCCGGGGGCTGGGAAAGATACTCCAAACAGTCACAAAGTGACCAGGGAAGTGTTTAAATGCTGTTCAGATTCATTCTGCATTATGAAAGACTTAGTGAACCCCTTTGTTCAAGAGGGAAGGGTGGAAGAAAAAAGTAGCAGCTTAGTAACAGAGCTGATACCAAGCTAGGGCTATTGCACTACCCCTCTCAAAGGTCTGAAAATCACCTGTAAAGTTGCTTTTGTAACACCCTTTCAGAAGGGGCAAAAGTAAGATACTCGCTGTCTGTCCTACAGGAGGAAAATCGACTTTTGCTTCAAATGGTAACCCAGAACCAAAGTAGACAATTCTGATTTTTTTTTTGCACAGCACTGAAACCCAGCTGGCAGCTCAACAACTGCCCTCATGGCATGTCCTACTGTGCAATGTCATGTCCAGGTCATTTGGTCCTACATGGAACAACTGACCTGCAGAACATTAATTCAGTTTTCAAATTACACTGAAAAAAAATCCACTTTTAGTTCTTTGTGTCCAGATATGATGGTGTAAGCATGCTTTACACCTATGCAGAACCAAGATTTTGAAGGAAATCAAGGGGAAACATACTCTTTTTTTACTATGCCTCATTCACTAAAGCAGAATCACCAAAATATGACCTAGAAATTCAGCACTGCTAGGAATTCAGGAGACCTCTGACTTCTTTCTTTCTAACCCTAACTGATGCAAATGACTGCTCTGTACCTGGATCTCTTCAATGGTGTGAACAATGAACGTGTCCTGCAGGTCCTCCATAGCCCCTTCCATCCAATTATTGAAAGGGGCAGCTCGTTTGGCATATTCAAGATACAACTGGTCAATCGTTTCCAGTAGCTTCTCTGTCCTCTGAGCATGCACAAAAAAGAAAGAAAATCAGGAAAGATGGTTAGAGGAGAATGATCACACAGAAATGTGGGTTGTCTGAGCTGCTCCTTCCTTTCAGATCTCCTTGGTGCTGCCAGGTCAGTGCTACAGTACAAGTCTCTCTACTGTTTAAAGATTACACACAGGACGGATTTCTTCCTTTGATGGAAAAATCTGAGGTCCTTTGAAATAAAACAAAAGAAGGACAGTGTGTTCAAGCAGACAATATCACAAACCACAAATGTAGAAAAAAATCAATAGCCCAAGGAAACAAACGGCAGCATAATTGGGCTGGAAAGGGAAAACCAGGCTGAATATGCTGAAATGTTGCCCTTGTTTACAGTCAAGGATGTTTTAGGAGTGCACAAAAGAACTGAAATCGGTTGCTTGTGCCCACTGCAGCTTGCTTCCCAGAAGTGACCTACCCATATAATTCCAAAGGTCCAATTTGTAATATGTCTCACCTCCAAGGCTTCTCTACGTTTCTGGGTTAGGGCACCCAGATTATCCCACTGATCACAGATCTTCTGGCACCTGGCATTGACACTGGGAGAGTCGTAATAGTCCAGCTCACTATGAAGGGTGGGGGGAAAAAAGGACAAAAGATCAAATGAATAATTTTTGGAGAAGAATGAGAAACCCATTAGAAATCTTCATCAGCTTTGAGGACAGATTCAGACAAAGAGCTCATGGCTTCTGCAAGTAAAATGAGCCAGGAAGGCAGCAGTATCTAGTTTTGGAGACACTTGTATGTTACAATACATCAAACAGCACAGAACAGGAAGAAAAACAAACACCACCCAAGGCCTCAACAAACACTGGTGCTGACTGCCTGGTGGGAATAACTTGGCACTGGGGGAAGGGAGTACAGACTTGTTCAAGATGGGATTAAGCAGATTATGAGCAGACCAATATGCCCCTGTATTCTGCTTAAGAACATCATGCAGGCTAACTACTTGCACCTTGTACATCAGAACGGACAGCAAGGATTTTATTATGACTGCAAAGAAATGCTTAAGATCGTTCTGAGAGTTGTTTAGTACAGGCAGCAAGGGAATAACTAAATTACACAAGCCATTCATTTATTTAAGACAATCCAGAATTAGTGTAGGTTTCTCTTCTATATGCCTGACAGGAAGTGCTTTGCTGAGATGTCTAAAGGCTGGCACTCATTGAAGGCTGGCTGGTAAGAGTATGGGTAGGGAAAGAAGAGCACAGGTGGATGAACATTGTAGTCTTGTATTGTTTAGTGCACTTGGTTTTTGCTCATGCTCAAAGAGGAAGAAACCTGCAGGCAGAGGGAGACCAGCCAAACTTGGATGTGTCAGCATCAAAAGAGAAAGCAGAATAATTCACTGAGCTATTGAGTGGCCATGGGCATCTGATGAGCATTTCTCTAAGCAGTAATGTAGGTTTAACAGCTTCCTCTTGCCTTCCCCAGCCATGATTTTTCCCACTATTGTATTGCCCCCCTGAGGCATGTGGTCACAACTGTTGGTGGAGCCTTATGATAAACTAGACAGAAAACTGATTTGGGCTAAAATGAACTTCTTTGCTGGGTTTTTAATCCAGATCAGTTCCTTGATCTACTTTGCTGCAGAGCCAGCACTGCAGATGAAAGAACTGCTTCTGAAAGCCTGGCCAGTAATGCACCAGTAATGCTGGACTGCTACTGCTGGGAGGGGAACGTGCTGTGCCCCGCAAAATGCCTGGCATGGGCAGCTGCACTGGCTTCCTTCAGACCCTCCCCCCTCTCCTTGGCAGTTTATCTCTGTGGGAAAAAAAGAACTCAGCCATGTTTTTTCAGGGCATGGCTTCTTTGTGGAGATGGAAGATGGCTTTTGGAAGGATGGCAGAGCTCGCTGTTCTCAGACTTTGGAAGAAATCACCTCTCTCCCAGCTTAGGTCCCAGCCTTCCCTGTTCTTAGAGCTGCAGCTACTCCAGCTGGCATGTAGTATGTGCTTTGGAAGTGGCAGGTCAGCTAATGCTTGCTGACTAGCCAGCCTTGGTTTTAATCTTACTGACATGGAGGATTGCCTTGAACCCTCCTCCTGTTCCAAGGTCAATCCTCCAGTGGACAAGGGAGCAATTCTGTAAATCTGTGTTGTTAAAGGAGATAATGATCTTGATCCAATAATCTTGATTTTTTTGAGGAAAACAGTCCTTCAGAAAAGAGCAGTGACCTTGGCTGAGACACTAGAGACAGGCCAGTGTGATATATAACTATTTAAAAAATAGGAAACACAGTCAAAGCCAAGTTGTTCAGGCTGCTTTTGCTAAGAAAAACACAGGGTTTCAGAGTCTCTCTCCCTGTGCTGCAGAGGCCAGCTCTTTACTGGCCTTGCTGCCCCTAGCCATCGACCTCCTGCCCTGATGAGACCTCATTTTTACTGGTAACTTGCATCAGTCCT
The DNA here is from genome assembly GCA_032466535.1 of Forpus xanthops. NCBI lineage: Eukaryota > Metazoa > Chordata > Aves > Psittaciformes > Psittacidae > Forpus > Forpus xanthops. The sequence continues at coordinate 17,801 of JASSUY010001651.1, forward strand.
CAATCCAGGAAAAGAAGTGGAGGTGAAAGTTTCCAAGCTGGGGAGAAGCAGAGAGGGAGCTGAGCTGCTGTGAGGATGCCCTGGAGCACGTGCCAACCAGGGTGCACATGGGCCAGTACCCCTGGGGTGAAGGGGTAATGTGGCAGCAGAGGCTGTGATGGGCTCAAGCATCAGCAGATACTTTCCTGCTAGAATAAGGAGGACTTTTTTGGGTAAAAGAGAACAAGCTGAGAACCTGCTATCCTCCCCTATTTCCTTCTGTTCCTGGAAAAGTATGGCAGTGCTATAACTTTGAAACGTAACAGGCACCAGTGGCAGGTCAGACTCTTTAGGAAAGGGTTCACAGCAACGTAAGCTGAAAGAGGTTGGAAACTTGGCTTGGGAATGTAATTATACCGCCCCCTCATCAGCACCCACGACTCATCCATTTTCTGGCCTGCTCTTCTGGTGCATCCGGATACTGGAGAGCAGTATCCTAGATACTATTTGGAAACACAGTGACTTCTCAACATTTTTGCGTGGGGATGGATTTATGGCTCTCCAGAGGGCAGAGGGCAAAGCTGATTAAGCCTCCCTGGCCCCAAGGATGGGACGTGCTAGGGTGCCGTACTTGAGCTCTTGTGCAATAGCAGCAATCTGTTCCACGCGGTCCTGGTGTGCGGCCAGGTCGCTCTCGAAGGCCTCGTGTTTCTTCAGCAGGGCCTTTATCTCCGAGAGGGTAGCAGTTTCGTAATCCTTCTGCTGCAGCATTGCTTCCTTACCTGCGGAGGGAGCCAAAGGACAGGAGAATAAAGAACAGGCTTAAAGCCAGCTCCCTGCCCTAGTGTCAGCCCCAGGAGCCCACAAAAGGGCATTTGCCTTACTCCAGGCACCCTGCCCAATGCTTGCCCTCACCTGTGCTGGCCAAGAGATGCACAATCCTCACTTTAAAACCACGGCATGAGAGTTTGTCATTAACAACAGAGAAGGGCACTAGTGCAACTCAAGTCAATGCTCTCACAGTTTATACTGGTTTGCCTTATAGCCCTCTGTGTTCAAAGTGGGCTATGCTTGTCCTGTAAAGGCCACCTGTAGCATTACTGTACAGTAACTTTTCCTCTGTAGCTCTCTTCTACTCAAAGTTCTCACTTTGCCACAGTTAGTGAATGCCGATGTGGCTGCATTGTGTAGGAGAACAGAGATCAAGCCAATTTTCATATATTATGTCCCAATAAAATAAGAAATAAATCTTCTCACGAGGAAAATCACATGCACAATCAGTCTCTTCCTCCCTACATAAGGTGCAGCACTATGTTAGGCAATAGGAAGCATGTTAGTTGGCATTACCATCTGTCCAGGACTCATGAATGGATGCCTTCTGCCGGAACTTCTCTGCCAGGTGATCCAGCCTCTCTAGCCTCCGGATCTCATTCAACAGCCACTCCTCATAGCCCTTCTCAGCCTGCTCTAGGCCACCCCAGGCATTGTTTATATCCTAGAGACAGGGTCATGAGAAGAAAAGGCAGGTTAGAAGATGGGGAGGGAAGGTATTCATCAGCCCTAGCCTCAGTGAGCTACCTCCAATTGGTCGGAGGGAGTGAGTGTGGGCTTTTGATCTCAGAGTGTTGTGCAGACAGGCCAGGAAGACAAAGGCCAATTTAAGAGACAGGACAAACAGTGTCAGGATCTGTCTGCACAGAAGTCCCTCTCTGAACACATGTGAAACTTCAATAAAACCCAACCATTTATGAATCAGAAAGAATAAGAAACACTCAGACATCTCCTCATAAAGGCACGTAGCTTTTGAAGGCCCTCAGGGTCTGGTTTAGAACAGGGAAGCAATGACTGCTCAATCATCTCTCATTCTGGTCTCACTGAGCTGTATTCTTCAGGGTTCCTACTGCAGAGTAGCTCACTCTGAAGGTGGGCATGCTCTGCCCACCCAAAAGCAGACTGGGGTATATATGTGTGGTTACCCCCACTCACCGAGACCATTTTCCCTTCTGAAGGCATGAAGGCTGGCCTGTTACTGAGCCGCAGCTTGGTTTGCAAGGTGTTGAAGTTGATCTCAAGTTGGCACTTCTCTTGGACCTTGGGGGGCTTGTGTAGGCGGCGGTAGTCCCGGAAGTCCTCCAGTTTCTGCTGCATGGCTTGCATGGTGTTCTCTGGGGCTCTGTTCTCCAGCCAGGGGATGGTGCGACGGATCCACTCCAGCAGCTAGAAAGAGCAATGACAAAAAGCCTTGAACTGGAAATTGTTTAAACACAGGTGTTGCTTTGATCTCATTAGGGACCATTTACTTTATGTTTGCTGTCAGAAAGATTCTGCCACCAGCAGGCCTTGTAAAGAAAAGTTTGCCAGCTTAACGAGCAGCCCATTCCATACCACACTAAACAGTACTGCTTTTTTGCAGCACTGCCAACCCAACATGCTTAAGGCATAACTTTTGCACAATTAGGACCAAACTATGTCCTCAGATTACATTAAAGCCTTAGACTTTTGCTGGACAAATAACTGAAGGATGCTGTAAAGTCTTATCTCCAGAACAGTGTGACAGGAGGCATCAAGTTCTTGCCTCCAGTTGTGCTTTTTGCACTCTAACTTCCTTGAAATCAGTGTTGCTTTTAAAATAGCCCTCCTTAGCAAAGCTACATGGGGAGCTGGCAAAATGTTAATGCAATGAACAGTCTACAGTGTGAATGGAGTAATGTCCTATGCTTTTCAGACCAGGCTGAAACCAGACTCATGGGCTACACTTGCCTTTCTGTTCTGCATCTTCTTCTCCCTACTTACTTTACATAAATATAGTCCAGTCCATGGTTGGTCACTTCTGTAGCTCCACGGCTGTCAGTTGCCTTTCTCAGTTAACCAAAGCAGCCTCCAGCTTGTAACTTACACAGATTCTTTCTTACTATCAGCAAATGTATATTTCTTTCCTCAAATATCTCTAACTTCCATTCTCTCTGATCCAGTTTCTGCCTTCTGCGTGTATTAGCATGCAATTTGCATGAAAGTTGTTATGAAGTTTTATAGTCCTGAGGAATGCAAGTTAAACCAGCTTGATTTTTTTTCTTTAATTTTAGCATTTCTGAGGCTGCTCTTAACAAAATGAGAATCTCAAAGCTGCTCAATGGAAGCTTTCTCTTTAAAGTAGATTGTGCTTGCCTTTAAGGTAAGTTCAACCTTACTTTTTCTGAAGCTAGAAGAGGAGGAAAACAATTTTCCAGGGAAATACTGGCCAGTAGCATTTCCCAGGATTAGTTATCAGAGTTAAATGAAATTCCTTTCCACACAGCACCGCCTAGAAACCAACACCTACATCACTGGCCAGTTTTTCGTAGTCTTCCATGAGCTGTTCATTTTCTTGGTTCACTGCCAGCACCTTGCAGATACGATTTGCTGCCGTCTCCGCCTGGTGAAGAGAAATAAAACAGAAGGAGGAAAAAGTGTGAAAAAAAAAAAATTAAAATAAACCAAACTAAAGCCTGTGGCTTACCTTCCTGCTACATACCTGTGGGTAAAGTCTCCTACCCTTGGCTCTAGCAACCTGTTAATGCTTCAAAACATCTGTCCTGACCGCTTTGCTTTCCATCTGACCTGACTTATCTTTCCCTTCTCAGGTGAATACATCCCTTCAGAGATTCCCAGCTCTTCTGAGCCCACCCTGTGTGTTGGAGAGCAATCACATTTCTATGCCTTTTCTGAAGCTGCTTCTAGGAGTGTCTACCAGAAGGACCCTGTCTGACTCTTTGCAAAGATAAGGGGTTTCTGCCACCCCCTTCACTCCCCTCAACAGCATTCAGAGCTGCAACACCAGTAACAGAGTGGTTTCAGGCTTTTGAGACTTTCTGTTTTTACCTCACAAAAAAACTGCCTAAACAGAGTTAATACATAGACTGGACTTTGGAAGTGTCATAGTTCTGATGGAAGATGCAGTGGCAGATGCTCCTTTTAACCTTAAATTCTGCCCAGCTTGTCTTCCAGCTTCCCTTGTATTTCTGGCACTCATTACAGGGCTACCTCCTCCAGCATCTTGCTGCATGACACCTACAACATATTCAGGGTCTCATGATCCAGCTGAGAAGAGGATTTTCTTTTCCTCTTTCTGTGTAATCTTTCTGCTTACTCTTCTAAAATAAGTCTCACTAAAAAGAACCTGTTGTTACTATTTAGTTGGGGGTTTTGTTCCATTGTGGAACCTAAGCCTTGTTCTCTGCAGGGAGTTGAACATGTTAAAACATGAATTTGGAACAAAGTAAAGATCAGAAAAATGCCAGCTATGAACTCAGGAGCAGACACTCTGCCCTTGAGTGCCATGCATGTGTTTGGCATGGGGAACATACAGCAGGCTGATCTTTGCACAGCATATACCTATGGATATCAGCTCCTTTTATGATTATCATGGTAAGTGCCATGCCACAAATCCTCAGAGGGTGTGTCCCTGTGATGGGTGTCAGGGCACTGTTCAGCACCCTCCTACCACAGTGCAGCTATGGCCCTGGTGCCTGGGGAAGGTGCTAGTGCTACCCACAGGACCCCTATGGAGTAGTCCTTCTTACAGATGTTAAGTGAAAATGAAGAGGAGAGGGGTACATGTCAACACTACAACAGACCAATTGTGAATGTTGTGTCCTGCCTTTAAACAACATGTGGGACTGATGCCAAAAGTTTTGCTGAGCTTATAGCTGGCAAGTTTCAACCTTTTTCTATTTTGAAAAGGCCTTTTATTATCTACTTATTAATCTCAAGGCCATTTGAGAAAAGTCCTCTAATTTTTGCAGCTAATGCAAGGCAGCAAGAATAGCAATAAAGTCATAGGCTACACAGTGATGCATGGATTGCTAAGGTCCCAGGGGATCTGGCAATCTTATTCATTTGTAAGAAGCTGTAAGAACATATATTCAGCCATCTGTCCCTTCACTAAAGTGGGCCAGCTAGCAGATGCACAGATATTAACTAATTTAAAACACATCAGAGGGATCTGTACAGGAGAAAGAGCAGTTTCACTTAGAAAATATTGCAAACAACGATTACATTTAAGAAAGCTTGCATTTTGATCTGCTCTTAACCACAGTTTGTACTTTAAGCACTTTTTGATATCCAGAAAAAACTTTATAGACATGGGACCAAATAGTATGTCAAAAAGACACTACCAGAGCCCCACCATGATGTGTTTAGTGACTGGAGAGAACTGATGGTGCCAGATGTTTATTTCAGTCATCCCAGGAGAGGAGCTCCTGTACATCCTTAACTTTCTTCTTTTTACACCCCAGGACCTCACTGCAGCCAGCTGTGCAGGAGGGACCCCATTTCATGGAGGCATATTTGCATGTATCCATCAATAGATTTCCTCCAGCTGCCCAAGGTTTTAAGTATGTGTGTGCATATATGTGTGTTGAACATCTGTCCAAACACAAAAGCCTCCAAATGTCAGCATTACATTATTTGTATTAACCTAACGGCTGAAGTGTAGAGGCTTTCTCTTCCTACCAGTACTTGTTTCCCAACAGTTCTTTTCTACACCAGACTGCTCTATAAAAGTATGCTGCTGCTGCAGCAGCAGGAAAAGCTCTGTGGCAGCTATCATCATTAATGTTATGAGCAACATGTTACACTGACTTGCTCTGAGGAAGGCAGGAAAAAAGGATCCCTGTGGTTTCCAGGTAAGCTTCACAAATACTTCCTACACTGCTGTTAATGAGCTGATCTGTGGCACTCTCAGTGAGACACTTTCAGGTAAAAGAAGAGTAGCATTCTGAAGATGTTTACATGAAGCCAAGGCAGCTCCCCCATGCGTTCATTAGTGGAGTGGAAAAAAGTCATTTTGGCTTCCCCACACTGCTAAAGGCAACAATGCATTTAGGATGCTCATGCTGGCTCCAAGAAAGCCACGCTGGCCACAAGGAATGGAAAGCACTGAGAAGATGCACTATCCTAGGGCTTGGAAGTTGCATACCTGTATTCTCAGAGAACCTGTGTAAGCTGATCAGCTTCAGTGCAGCATTATGGTGACACATTATACAGCTTGCACTGAGACTGAGGGGAGGGCAAGCCCAGGGCATTCCACTGGCTACCACACTGCTCTGTGATACGCTTGTGCTGTTTGTTATGCTCAAAATGGAAAGCTGAATAGCCAAAGTAGTGGTAATTTCTCTGCCTTTTTTTCTTTTCTGTGCTTCTCAAGCCTGACTTGGACTGCTTAGGATGGAAGCAGAGTTAGCTGTCTCTCTGGCTTATGGATTCAGGTCTCTTTGATGAGAAGGATCATAGAGGAAGGCATTCCCACAGTGTGCTGTGTAGGAAGATGCCAGCCAGTTGTTGTCCTCTAGCCTCAGGAGGCTATACTCCAGAATACTGTATGCCAAACACAACCTCTTAATAAAATGGTAAAACATTAGTTAGAAATTTTCAACCCAGAAATCAAAGTTTACAAAATATCAAGCCAACCAGTAGTTGCATGCATTTAGTGTGAAAGTCAGAAGCGGTTAGAAAACAAGCAAACCAACCAAAGCAAGTATACCTACAAAAATATATATAAAAATGGCATAAAGAAAAAGCAGCGATCTACACACACATGTCAGGCTGGGGACCCTGTACCTTCAAAGGCTCAGTATAAGAGAGTGAAAGAAGCAGAAAGCGGCTCATGGGACTTCCCCTTCAGGACTGGTGGCAGTAATGAAATATCTGAATGAAAAATGGAGCGATATCAGAATAAGTCACCTAACCGTGCACAAGGAAGCAACACATTACAATCTGACTGGCACTTGTACTCAGTAATCAGTGCATGTGCCCGGGTGTTTGAGCCTGTGTCACTCAGCAGCTGGCTAACATATGGCCAAGGCAGCTCCAAAAAGAAGCTGTGCCCCTGCTGCCAGGGCACAGTTCAGTTGCTGACCCACCAGGACTGCTAAAAAATTAATAAACTATTAAATCTTTAATCTTCCCTGTAAGCCAGTTAGACTACATGGGATTGAAGCTTTCATAACAAAGAAACTCCATCTCCAGTTCTTGCCCCAGCTACTTGGTTCAGGTCCTGAGGCAGTAAAAGGTTCTTTTCAGTTATTCCAGGAAACCCAGCATCCACATAAACTGTTGATGAAAGTTTGCAACCTGCTAAGCAGGTTTTGAAATCATGCAATGGGTGCAAAGAGAAGAGGAAGGGATTGGTGAGGGCTGCTCCTGTAGCAGGCCACAACCCTCCTCATACTGTAGTTTGCTGTTTCCTCAATCTGGAGTTCTTCAGATTAAACAGGCAGCATAAAACAATCCCTCAGGGGCACCTCGCAAACAGCAGATCTTATCACCAGGCTGGCATGAGTTCTGAGATGACAGTCTTTCTGAGCAAGTATCAGCTGGCTGGAGCTTGCTGGCTGGTCTGTACGGTTTCAAACTATTCACAAAGCAGGATCCTAGTGGAAAAATCATGACTACACAAACAATGTCAAACAGGCAAGTCTACTGCACTGCTGTGGGACATGTTCCCAGTTCCTTGGAAACAAGACAGTATCATGTAATTTACATGGAACAGGGCAGAGAACAAAAAGCTTGAACTAAAGAACTGCTCCCTGGAACCTCCTGCCTACATTTGCCTTCTGAAAGCCAGCATCAGCACGGTATCTTCTTCAAGGCTGTGACCATCAGCACTGTTTTGTGCAAGAGAGATGGTCTCTTCCTAAAGTCAAGTTAGCTCTCAAGCTGGGCAACGCATGGACTGCCTCTCAAATAGAAAAGGCCTAGTGAGAGAAAAGTTGTAGCTGGGGGAACAGGGAGATTTTATATCTGTTCATAACTTGAAGAATGAAGTCTTGAACTTCAGATTTTATTACTCCAAAGCCTACAATCTGAATTAGCAGTGACTAGCAGGAAAGGCTGCAGCCCAGCCTGGCTATGGTATGGGAAGAAAAGAAGAACCTTTGGACCGCAGGGTAATTGCTGTTTTGGAGGAAGTTTGCCCAAAGGCAAACTGTGACTGCTTGGTTCCTCTGACAAATGTCCCAATGCCAGGCAAAGGGACTTTAGAGTCAAAAGGAAGCAGATGAAGGACTGAAGTTATGGGAATGGACAAAGCAGAGGAAAGAGAAATTAAACATATAAGGAGTTTGGGAAACAGAAGGGAATTACCAGGTGTCCAGCACCAGCTGCTAAGAAGAAGAAAAATGACTGCTACTGCTGAACCCAGGACACAAGCGAGAAGCAATGAATAGAGAAGAGTGCAAATTTGGGAAAGCTCAAGCCTGGCAGAAATAGATTTTGTGGCTGGAGCACAAAAGTGCTATGTGACCAGCTCACAGATGATTCAGTTTAGGAAAAGAACACTGGTGTAGTGGGGCTGAGTGTGGAAGGCAGGGTGGTGGCTCAAGGACAGGCTGATTTCCTGGAGTAGCCTGATCTGATTGTGGTAATACTGGAGATGCATTGCCTGGCCAGAATGGCCCAGTAGTGAGTGAAATGGTACTATCAGAGCAGGTATTCATTCATCTTTCGATGCAGGATTTACCAAATGTTTTCTCCACTGCTGGGGCGTGGAACTAGAAGGAAGGAGCAGCTCAAGTCTGTCAGAAGGACATTTACATCACTTCTCCAGCAAGATTACAGATGGCACATCCGAGCACATCACTAGATGCACTGGGCTTCCCTGCAAATGCCCTGGGGCGGATGGAGGCTCTGGTCCATTCCTCAGTGGAGAGGAGTGGTGGGCAGGGCAGGGAGAGGGGAGGGAGTTGTTAGTGGTAAAGTCTCACCTTCTGCGCCCCTGAGAAGGCGTGGTAGTAACATGAGACATAGGTCATTATGGCCTTCTCATCCGGCCTTAGCGTGCCTATAATATCTGTGCAGAGAAGGAAAAGAGGTTGAAAGGATAAAGTAAGAAGCAGCACATAGGATAAAACAAAACAATCATGGGTGGCGTGAGAGAGGGGGAGAAAACTTCCCATCATGCATTGCAGGACAGGCCAAACAGATTTCCATGCGGAGAGCTGGGAGCTTGGATCAGAAGGTGGCTAGCAGCGTTGGCTTGTGGCTCAAAGCGGCACCCCTCCCGCCCACCCCCCGAGTCCGGGCTCTGTACCTGCACAGCTGCGCTCTGGGGGCCTGGCCCAAGGATGCAAATGGGCTGTTTGGAAGTTTGAACGCCTGTGCTCAAGGCCTTTCTGTAAGCCAAGGAGCCGGAGATCAGAGCCTTCCTACACTGTGTGCTTCCTACATAGTATCTGCTCTGCTGCAACACACACCGCCTGTTCCTACAGCACTGGAGTACAGGCGGCTGCTTGGGTTTGGTGAGAGGTGTTAACGATGTTTTCCTTATGCGACTCCATTACCAACAGGACAACGGCTAAGCCAGACACAGCAAGAACTCAATTGCCTGATTTCCAGCATGGTGGGTGACAAAAAGAAAAAACCCAAATGAACAAAACCAGGCATCTCAGTCATGATCAGCAATGCAACGTTTGCCGAATCATCAAGGATGTACTTATTATACATGCTTTGTAAGCCCTGGGTGACTGGGACTGAATTTGTGGCTCAACTTGAGAAAGCAGCAGGTTCAAGCCTTGAAGCAAGGGTGTGGAAACCTGCAGCATATGTAAGGTAAAAGATTAAGCTTTGGGCATTCATTGAACCCTTCATAAAACCACAAAGTCAGCTCTGCTTCCCTATCTTTGAAAAAGAATAGGTATCAGCATTATTTCTAGTGGGAGCAGGCTGCAGTGTCCTGCTGAGCACAGCATCTATGTGGTGGCCTCTACCTTTGTAAGACCAAGCGTCCTAGCTCAGAATTCCCAGGAACCAAAGGTTGCAGGTCCTCAGCTGTCAGGGCAGCAGTCTGGAAAAGGCAGAGCTCCCTACTCCCTCAGTGCACACATATGTAAGTGCCACTAGAAGTACCACTGACTACATGGACTCTGGGATCCCTTGCCACACATACTATGTCTGGGGCACCACTTTGAACCAACAGCCAACTCTACCAAGAACACAATAATAAAGATGCCTGTAGCTAGAGAGGAGAGAGAGAAAGAAAAAAAGGTTTGGACATTAGCAATGGCACCAGGTGTGCTCTGTGGAGGGAGCTTGGGATCCTGCGATACCTTCTGGGCTCCTGAGAAGGCGTGGTAGAAGCTAGAAACATAGGTCATGATGGCTTTCTCGTCAGGACGGGCAGTTCCAACAATGTCTGTCAAAAAAAACCTCACGTTAAGAGCATAATCAACTGATGGGAGGAAAGCAAAGGAGAGAGAGGGAGAATCACAGCTGTCCAGGAGGCCTGCTGGGGTATATGCTTGTCACAGCAACTCCACAGGGCTTCCTATCATTCCCCTGAAGATGTGTCTCTCTCAGAAGCCAGGATCACCCTCCTGGTTCCCTCCCTCATAATAAAATTGCTTCCATGGACTGGCCAGGCTAATGCAGCCATATGTCAGCCTGTCTTGTGTCCCAGCACTTCCCCATGCTGAAAACTTTATTGTGAATGGTGGGTTGAATCAATCCATACTCGTAGCAGGTTGACATGGCTTTTATAGATGTATTATACTGCAATTCCTCCAATACAATTCTTCAGGAAAGATCCTTTCTGCCTTCCTTTCCATGTCCTCATCCTTTATTTCCACGCAATGATGACTTGAATTCCAAAAGGCCCTTTCATTAGTTTCAGGAGAAACTCAACAGCCTCAGAGATCAGAATTGATGGTGTGGAGGAATGCACATTAGCTCTACTCCATGAGGGAGGAGAATGATCAGAAAAAGCAATGGGAGTATCTGCAAGGGGCCCTCTTCATCACTTCTAGCTTTGATGAGATCTGAAGCTATTTGGAGGTGGCTTGATTTCCTACAGAATGGCAGGAAGCATTTGAATCTACTCCAGAAACCTCATGATTTTTTGTGACCTCAGCATGATGAAGGCAGGGAAAGCAAGACTCATCCCTGTGGATGGGAAATACTACCTAGGAACATGAAAATCCTAGTTACCCCAAAACAGGTTCACTGGTTTCAGCTGTCCTGTCTCCACCTCTCCCCCTTGTTGCCCTCACTTTCTTATTTAACAAAAGCCTTTAACTGCTTCTGTTGTCCAAACCAAGCCTGAAATACAGCTTGTACCATTGAAAACAGCTGGCTTCAGGCAAACAGCCATCAAATATTTCAGGCTGTTGTTTGCATTCCAGAGTTACAGTCTTATAAGTCTATTGCCAAGCTGGTCCTGACAAGGCTCTGAAAAGTAATCCTTGCTGTCCCAGTGGCCTCAGAGGAGCGGTCACTGTCAGTAGCAAAAGCACCTTTGAACAACATGGATCTCTGCCTTGGATTCCAGACTGAGTCAGAGAAGGATCTTCATGCCCAGCACTTCTGAACAGTCAAGAAGCAACAGCTTATATTACTGTCATGTCCCCAGAAGGAAGATTGCCAGCAATGTCAGAAAGAGCACAGGAATAAATAATTCTGCAGCAAATGGAACAAAGTCCTACACCGTATTTTAATTCAGTATTAAGCCTGATTCTTGAAAGGGAACACTTCTGTCAGCAGTGGACATAGTCAGACATTACCCATTCCTGCCTAGTGTTTTAACCCCAGGTTAAGATCTCCACACCAGAGCCAGCAGGCTGAGTGGCACAGAAAGAAGAAAGCCAAACATGTGACTCATTATTCCATTGCAACTTCTTCCCTATACATTTACTATGTGGTGATGGAGACAGCATTTGGAGGCTACTGAATTCTTGTACAGTACATATCCACCTAGAAGAAGTGGGAAATTTCTTGAGGAAAAGCAACTTAAAACCCACTGGATTCTACTTTACCTTCTGCATCCAGCATCTTGGGAATATCCAGATATTTCTCAGCCACATCAAAAGCTGTGTTTAGATTAGTGAGAGGATCATCCTGGGAAAGAAACAGAGCCAGAGTATCAGCATCAATTTGTAACAAAGTGCACAGCATTTCTCTCAAAACAGAGCTGATGTTCTTGGGTTGGTTCAGGTAACTGTGCAGTCCAGACAAAACTATGCATGAATCCTCATGTAGCAGAATGAAACAATGAGCTTTGCTTTGAAAACAGAGCCTGGAGACTCATGCTATGATAATTAATGTATAATCTAAGCACTTGCAACAGGAAGGAATAATACGTTTTGTCTTGAACCTAGTTTAAAATAAAATTAGCTTCACACCATACTGATACTAAACAGCCATATCTCACATTTACATGTCATGCTTACATTAGGTTTGCAACTTCCATTGTAAAGAACTGCAGAGCAGTGGATCTGTTAGAACATCTAAGCAACACTAAAATAGTAACAACATCTGCAATGGGTGCTGTCCTTAGCTAGTGTACAGTTTGTTGAACACCAGTTGAGTAGGAGGAAGAGAAGTGTTTCAATAAATCTCTAAAAATAAATGTATATAAAAGTATCCATTTTATCTTGAGTATTGCTTCTCCTCCTAGGTACTGCACAGGACTTGTCATGTCCTTAGTACATATCTATTCCTCTCTGTATAAATCTTCTGCTGTGACAGGATGCACTTTACATACAGACATCAAAACACAATAATCAAATCCTAACTGAAGTCAAATATGACTTATTATCATGACTCACATCATAAAGGTAACTAGACTTTAAATAGCCATACAAAAGAATATGAAATGCAGATGTCACTGGAAATGAAAGACCTCTGCAAATTGCTTCCAGCATTCAAGCATAATGATCAGCAGCAAGACACCTAGGAACCAATATGAGACCCTCATGCAAGTCTGATTCCTGTATATCCACTGCATGGATGACAAATGATACATGCACTATCTATTTCTACTGTTGAGACCAGTGGCTTATGCTGGAGGAAAGGATGTGAATAAACTGCTAGTGTTTAGTTACCTTGTTTGCTAAATGTCTTTTGGGAGACAGGAAGGATTGGGGTGGCACTCCATATTGCCATTAATGCCACTCACACTGAGACCCACCTTAAAAATTAGGAAATAATGAGTATAATTATTTCACCTCCTTTCTAGAGTGGCAGCCATGTTCTGTTTCTTTTGTCTTTGAGATCATGTGCTTTTGCTTATTGCATTGACTTGGAAGATTAAGCTGCTCTTGAACTCTAATCGACATGCAGTTAGTTTCCTTTGAACCTACCCAGCATGAAAGATGAAGCTAGGCATGCTTGGGGAGACAGGTTATGGACATGCAGAAAAGTTCCTTTATGGCACTGGTCATTATGTAGCCCTTGGATTACAGACTTCATGAAATCAGGAAACTGAGCTATTCTGAAAAGTAATTTCCTGCAGCATTTCCCTAGGAATTAATGGGTGCATTATATTGACATCACATATTAGCATCATATTCTGTTGGCTGAATGTACCTAGCATTCATTAATATTTCAGCTACCAAAGTAAATCACACATAGATGCCGTCAAAACAGACATGACCAGTGATCCATATATAGTCCACTGGGACAAGTCAATATTAAGCAAGTAAGTGCTGCATTGGCACACTGTGATGAAACCAGCAGCTGTCACAGATGGTAACAGGCTGCCATTTCAATGTCAAATAGTACTTTATCCCTATATAATATACTTTGGGTGATAACTACATCAGATATATCTATATCCACCTCTTCAGAGTTTAGCAGCAGAGTAGGCAGGGGATTTTTATTGTTATCCTTCAGGCACAAGGAACCACCTTATGCCATGGAACTAGAGGCTGATACCATTTCAGCTTCAGCTGACTTGTCTCGCGCGCCTGCTGTGGAGAAACCTCTATGAATCCAAAGTGTAACCAAAAGCCTTATCTGAGGAGGTGAGACTAGTTGATGTATAACATGCCTTGTTCACTATGCATAGGCAGGGATGTAGCTCCCTTTAGGGAGGAAAGTGCCCTTTCTTTCACTCAAGCATCCAGAAATGCCAAGTGGCGGCTCCCTTGCCAGTCCTCCCCTAGCCCATGTGCCACTTTCTACTTCTGTAGAAATGTCGCCACTGCATACCAAAATTCAGCCTATGCTGACCACGAACACCATGATATTGCTAATGCCTCAGCAGAGTGGTTAGTGTTAAGAGGCCCTTCCTTAGCACAGACACATCTGAATGAGCTGCCTGATGATCTGTCAGCCCCTCCTGGAGGAAAGGAAGGAGCTAACTTACTGCAGATAGCTTTCCTATCAGTTTGGAAGTAACACCAGGAGCAATGTTGCCAAAGGTTAAAAAGGAATTTTAAGCTGCAAGGTGGGAGAGGTTTCCTGATGGGAAAACTTATTGGGCTTGGGCACTCCCAAAGGAAGGGCTGGAAGTCTTAACATGCAGGAAACTGGAGACTTATCTAGATGAAGTCAGCAGACTTCCACTTCATATGTAAGACAGATGTGTGATCCCACAGTCTCCTGGGGAATGAAGCTAAACATAGTGCTACTGAAAACAAGCTACCTCAGCCCTAGACTAGCTCTGAGACAAGCAGAGAGCTAAACTCAAACCTGTTCTCTGTGGGAAAAGTTTCACCTGTCATGGGCAGTGGAACTACTCATCACAAAGGTGATCCTTCCTTGTGTAAGAGGTGAAATTTCCCTGGAGGCTTGTCCAAAATCACAATAGCTTCTTATGAAATTCCTCCAAACTCCATCACTTTCAGTTCCATCTCATCGTACACCAGCTAATCATTATTTCAAGTCACCAGTTTCAGTTAACTCCCATGAAAAGAGATAAAGTAGTAGAGACTGATCTGGCAGCTTGAAGTCTTGCTGTGCTGCACTGCAGCTCCATGGCTGCAAGCATGCTTTAGAAACCCAAAGGCTGCAGAGCAAACAAAAGCCAAGTTGTCTATGCCCTGATTCCTTCCAAGGCTAAAACACACATCCCAAAAGAGCATTTACCCAGATGAGATTCTGCAGAGGTTCCTCGGTTCCCCCTCTGATCACATGAACATAGAACCAACAGAGACATGAAAAGGAGCAGTAACTTGCCATGCTCCAGCTGGGTCAACTGCGAGGAAAGCTATCCATGGAGGAATTACATTGTTTTAATGGTGGCAGCGAGCAAACCTGCCCTCAACAGATGCTCACCAGGCACGTTCTCCACTTTTGCTGAATAAAGACTGCTGTGGCTCCTCCTCTTTCACCAACAACCCTAACTCACATGGGGAATCTTCCTTTCTACTCCTCCAGCTATTCTAAATCATAGAAGCACACAAGGTTGCCATGGCAATTATTGCACTGTGACATAAAAAAAAAATTCCTTCTATTAACTACCAATCCGGAAAGGAGATGGAGGAGGAGGAAAATTAAGAGAGCAAGCGCTTACTATATCTGCCAGAATTGAAGACACTAGGAAAGAAATACAAAATTCATATTTTCAGTAATATCTGTAATAAATGCACCCAACATGGCAGAACACTGACCATGTTTCTATATGGACAGCGGTATATGAGGGGGTGTCTGAACCATCAATCAGCCATTGTACTTGATAAAAAATCGTAGATGTGGCTTACAGTTGAGCTATAGTCAAGGGTAAAAGGAAAAAGTAAAACCCCATCTTCTGCATGTCTCTCACATGCAGGCTATGACCTAATCTTGAGCTTTTATCTACAGTGAGCTGAACAACAGCAGACAGACCTGCAGTGAATAGAAACCACTTAACCAAATACGTAGCTGTGGTGTCAGGGAATCACTGATACCAAGCTAGGTAAACTTGCACCTTCTATTTTGTGGCCTGGACTGCACAAGCAACTTCAGCTAGGCAATGCATGTAGGCAGAAAAGAACTGTACTCGCTCCACTAATACAGCCAGACTAGGAAAAATACCTAGGAACATAAACTCAATATAAAACCATGCTTACAAAAGAGGTTGCTAATTTTTGGCAAGCAGACGTACTACACTGGCTACCTTTGAAAGACATATCAATCTTGTGCTGACTCCAGACACTAAAACTGATCAGATAATACAATCGACTGCTCTGCAAGACAGTAAAGATCTAAAATGTTACTGAAAAGCAGACCAGGCATTGTACAAGTCATTGCTTTAAGGATGTAGATAATCTGATTGACTTGTTTACATACTGTCTATTTGCACAATGGTTCAAGAGCCCAAGTCTATTAATTAGGTTTCTATGTTCATGCCCTCAGCAACAACACATGAATAATGCTCTTGGTGACATTTCACTCCAAATGTGCACAGATATAGTGAAACCAGATCTCAGCAAACTGCAGGAATGCCAGTAGGATGAAAACCCACTTTGGTCTTCCATCACTCTGCTGGCAAGACACTGCTGGCAGCACAAACCATGAATAGCTTATTTGCATCATCCACTTTGCAATCTTGTCTCCAAGACATGCAGGAAGCAAACTTAGGAGCAGCTAGATATCACAATACCAGTGGCAACTTTAAAAGTAAAATCGCGCATTACAGCAAATGCTTTTCTGGCACGATACCGACATGCTAGGAGAAGTTCAGTACTGCAAGTTGCTCAGTGCTAAACTGGAAGCATGTGACAAGTGTCCAGTGAGGGCACACAGGCCCCACAAGGAGCTTTTGCACTTGAATAGGAGGTAGTTAATTTCTACCTGACTCTCCACAGAAATGTTAAGTCTGATTTGACTCGCAAGTCTGTGACATTAGCACAGAACTAGTCTCGCATTTGCTATTACTGAATTTGCCAGCTTTTGCTCATCAGCTGGGATTGGGACATGTGTGTCTCATATAAGACAGCCTGAAAGCAGGGAAAGTCAGGCAGGAAGCTCATTAAGTTCATGCTTCGCTAAGAAGCCTGAATGTACTGATTCATCCCTTCTTCCTTCCCCCAATCCTGTAATTGCCAGCTTGTGCTGAAGTTCTTCAATTACATTCATCAAGCTAATTCTTCTCCCTCTTTACTTTCAAGGAGCCAAGCATCCAGTCTGACAAAAAAATTGAGCGTACCTTTCGTAGCTTCCCGTAGTCAATGAGCTCTGGACGGTGTCTATGAATTAAAGCGCAGAAACCAAGGCCATCCTTCCAACTACAAGGCAGATGGAAGAGAGGACAATGAATAGTGTGCTCAGCCAGGGAGACAGACAGTAACAGGTATAAGCATGAGAGAAGGCATCAAGGTATCAGGAAGACTAATTCTGGTTTAGTTTCTAGCTAACAGTGCCTCTGTAAGTACATGTCTTCTACCTGCATGAGACTTCAATAAGAATTAATTTCAATCCCTACAAAAATCCACTGTGATTAGGACATGCCCTTTGCACTGTCACCTCCTTTTTGCCCGTTCTCTGTGCTGAACTCTCTGAGCATGTCCTGTGGAGCATAGAAGGACAAGTGTAGAGTTCAGGGTTGAAAAAAGGTGTAGATACAAACCATAAAGGAGGAACAAGTGCATTCCTTAGGGAAAAGGCAGATGCTCATAGCTAGCTCCACTACAGTACTGACTGGAGTGGATGGCACTTCAGCTCTCAGAAAAAGTGCTTTACATTTATACGGTTCATACAGCTCTACAAGCTGTGATGGAAAAAGCACCATTGTGCAGAACCTTCACCGGAACATCTGCCAATTTGAAAATATCAAGAGCAGAGCAAGAAAATCTTTCATCCCTTCCCAGCTCTAACATAGTACATAGTTTCTGGTGCAGCCCTTATTTCAGTGCTCCTGAAGTGCTTTCATAGTGCAAAAGCTGTCTTACTTAACCCGTAGCACATATGCTGCTTTCAAGGGACTTCATGCTCTGAAGAATTTTATGAAAGCAGCAATTGCAACCAGAATTGAGGAATTGGGATGTCAGTTCTCTGGGTTATAACCTCAGTCTTCCATTTCTTAGATGTTTCTCTGGACTACACCATTACTGACCATCTGCATTGCCTAGGGAGGTCTGTCAGAAACACTGCTATCCACACATCATCAGCACATATTGTCATGTACCAGGAGTCATAATAAAATAACAGATTGTATAGCTAAGTTCCTGCTTGTAACTCACCTGATATGGAAGTTCTGGATGTTTACATTTTTGTAGGGGGCTGTCTTCCTTTGGCACCATAACAAAAGTCCTTCCTTAGCAGATGTCTCTGCAGAAAGAAATAAAATGCACCTATTAACTGTTTTTCTTAGAAAGCAGGACTCTCTGGAGCATATGCTAGAAGAACATGATCAACTCAATGCCTTGTTTGGAAGATACTAATGAGGCTCTGTAATAAGGAGACGGCTTTTTGTGGTTAAAGAGGAGAGTTCCATAGGACTTGTAAGAGGTATGTCTATTTTCAGTAAAAGTCTCTGAAGCCACCTGCAAGAAATGCAATAGATTCCAATACCAATGTTGGCTGTGAGGTTAGCCATAATTTTGAGCTGTTCTTAAAATCTCTTACAAGAAGAGGATGTGAAAAGCTTCCCAGTACACCTGAACCTGTCCAGAAATGACAGTGAAATGACAGGGCAGCTTGCCTAGGATATTCCAGTGATTCAATTAAGAGCACATTCCAGGCCTTTTAAGTAGCAAAGCCATTTAGTGACCTCAGTTATTCATTGTTGAACAGTGGCTGGAAAGAACTAAGATTTACCTTCAACTGAGATGTCCTGAATGGCAAAACGAAGGATGATGGTCCAAATCATTCCAAGAGTCATTTTAACATTGCCATCCACGATTTCTAGGAAAAAAAAAAAAAAAAAAAAGGTAGAAAGAGGAGAAATAAAAGTGATCAAGATTCAAGGACAAATCCTAGTGAAACTGGAGAATTGGGAAGCATTCTTTTTTTGTAAATGGGAAAATTGGAATTCCAGTTGAAAACTTGCATTCCAATTTTCCCTTGCCTCCCCAGATGCTCTGCTGGCACAGCACAGTCTTGCCCAGCAGCACCCAGCTAACAGACTGGCTCTTTTGCAGTGTAGTACCAGCATAAAACAGATACTGCTGATCCAAAAGACCAGGAAGAAGGACCAATTTTGATTAGTGTAATTCCCTACAGAGGCCTAAACCCACCTTGTTCAGGTTTAATTCTGATCACTTTGAAGTCACATAGGACAAACTAGGAAAAAGAAAAGCCTTCTTGTCTTACCCTGATACACCTACTCTAAGTCACCAATATAAGCACTCCAGTGTAATTATATCAGAAGAACCACTGAGACTTCCCACTGCAGATGAGCTCTGACAGCTGATACTGCCCTGTGAAGAAGACATCACCAAAACCCTCAAGAAACATCAATAATTTAATTTCAAAATGTTGTTTCAAACATAGGTCAGACTGCCTGTATAGGAGTTCTTTCAGTCATATAATTACCAAAAGACACAACAGAGTATTCCTCAAAATACATGCTTCCAGCTTGAAAAGGAAGCAAAGACTCATGCTGGCCTGCCTGGGTTGATCATAACACAAACTAAGATGTTAAACAGATTGGGCTTTATTGCTCAGTAGACTCCACAATGTAAATGGTTAACAACTCATAGCCTTTAGAAAGCAACTGTTTGCATGTGTGAGGTGATGATCTGTTTAGGATGGGAGATCAGGGTTCTGAGGGGATGTGCTGTGGAGATGCTGGCCCAGAAGTGGCTTCTACCATGTGTAGATTAGCACCAAACAGTCCAAACAGGGAGCAACTGTGCCTGAGGTGCTGACCCTCAGCCTGTATAAAACTTCCACACAGACTACATATACACGTTATAGAATCTACAGTCTTAACTTTTTTGGGAAATAAAACTAGCTGAGCTGCCTTCTCCTACTTGTTCTCTGGCAGGCTCCTGCATGGCAGACGGATCTCTCACAAACAACTTGACAAGTTACTAGGGTATTTTCAGTAAGAAAACGGTTTGAGTTAACCTACTGTTTGGAGGTAGAATAATTCAAGCGTTAACAAGGCTATCAGAAACCATTTTTGTACTCCTGTAGACACATCTGTGCCACTGCTTCCATAAAGCCGCCCAGCAGGAACACATCATGCTGGGGGGGCAAGTAGAAATTTGCTATATAGGCAACTGCCACCCATCTGAATCCTATCACAAAAGCAACAATATTTAAAGTCTTCCTTTTAAGTCATTAAAAAAAGGTTCCTCTATTATGAAAATTTTCAAAAGGTGAACCCCAGTGTATTCAAACCAACAAGCAGCACACACCCCAAAGACAACAGTTCAGAAACTGTGTCCATCTGGTCCAAACTCCTGAAAGCCTGTGATTTAGTGACACATACGGTGCAACTTCCAGTGTAGATTAGAAGGATAATCTCTGCTGTGCTTTGACATACATTTGCATTAGGGATTTACAGATTTAAAAGGCAGAAAATAAGACATGCCACCTTGTTCTACTGCAGTAAGCTGCTGCACCTATAAGAGTGCACTCTTGTACTTATCTTGGTGAGGCATCAGTTTGTCTAGAATTAAACAGCCAACAACTTTTCACTGCAGTACAAAAACCCTACAGCTATTGTGGCTGGCATGAAAAAAATGTGTTTATCTGTTGACAGTTTTCTTACATATTTTTTTACAGGTATTTTGGGATTATCTGCTGGGCTGATGCAAGAAAATATATGTGATGGCAAGTATATTTGGTTCTGCTCTTTTTGCATTCTTCACCTTTTCAATAAGGCACCATAATCAACTTAAAGGAAAATCCTTACTACCATTAGAAATACCTAAGATGCTGCGGCTAAATTACAAAAGAAAGCATCCATGTTTTCAGCCTGTTTGCTCTGTTCATGATACATCTTTGTGGGGACTTCAGAAAAGCAAAAACCCCCAATGCTAGTAAAAACCACATCAGTTGGCAGGAGGACCCTAGGATATATTTAAGATCTGAACCTAAACTGAGCTCTTTATTTTAATGGACCAGATTAAAATCTGATGGCAATACTTTAATGTTGAAGTGTGCTTTATGAACACTAATAAATTAATCAGTGAGCTGGAACAGGTAATTAATGTTACTGTTTCATGGATTTTAATTGGAAATAAAGGTCAAGATGCTTACATAAAACCAGATGGCGTCAAGTTGCTAATGTGGCATTAGAACTCAGCACTATGCTCAGGTCAAGTTCTCAAATTCAAGTTTTATAAAGTTAGCTGATGGAGTTAAGGTGGAAAGCACCTCTTCTCCCGCAGCCCTCTTCGCTGCATTATTCATTTAAAAAGGAAGATGTGTGCTCCCTGCTCCAATTTCTTATTTTTCCTTAGCAGTGAACCAAAGCGAAGCTACTATGGAAGAGGCCCAGAATATTCCCACCACTTCTCTTCCATGTATCGTTTTATTTTTTTATTGACATAGAGAAAACCCACCACCTACCAAGCAGATACTGATGTGAGAGAGGTTAGTGAGTGATCCATCCTGGGATGCACACTTAATGAACCACACCATCCCCAGTCCTTCGCTTATTTTTTTCCCTTTATTAAATAGCTAACAAAACTGCTGTTTCTGTTAGAAGTGGGTAAGCATATTTATTTCTGGAGCTAAAAAACTTCTGGCAACCCAATTACAAAGTCAGCCAGCCTGATCAGAAAAGCCATATGTTCTTTGGCCCTCACTCACTTGGTTTTCCACCCCTGAATTCCCCAATGCCAACCTCCTTTTCCTTTAGGATTCCTTCAGCTGCTGCCAGTCTCTTTCTAATATAGTGGAATATGGCCAAGAAAGAAAAGTGAAAAACATGGTTGCAAAACAGGTTTGCATGAAGCTTTCTGCTTCTTGACAATGAACAGAAAATGACTTCACAGGACCTGTTAAAAAGTTGAACATAACACTGCAAAGCTAGAACAACCTAATGCTTAATTAAAGACACTGTGTTTGTTCCCTGCTGACATAAGTAAGGCTCAGTAATGTGAGAGCAGTTCAAATATTAAAAGGTTAATATTCAGAAAGTATCTTCTGCTTAAGTGCCTTCCAAATGATCTTCCCAGGCAGGACCTCTGCAAGTCTTGTCTGCAGTTACTCCACCACCAGCAGCTGTTTGCTGTTATTAATGTGATTTACATTCAGCCTGGGGCTGGATCACTTGCTGGCTAAAACTAGTGAGGCATCTACATCCACTGGAAGGAAATTTTTTTGCAACAGTGAACATGCTTCCACACAGCTCGCATGATTGTGCCACAGAAACTGTTTTCTCCATAGCTACTTCTGAGTTGCCCATGAGAGCACAGCCTCTGGTTACCCCATGGTCAACTAGCAGGATAGCATTATGATCTGGGAATTAGAGACAGAACAACAGTGGTGACACAAAATAAAGGCTGAGCTGCGTTTTGTTTATCCCAACAAAAGCCAAAGAAAATAGGATAGGCCATCCATGCCCCTGTCTTTAGAAAGTATGTTGGTAATGATGGTCCAGCCAGATTTAGGACACAGGGCTGGCGTTGTTGATGGGAGTGTACATCTTGGCTCACTAATTGTGAGTGGGCAGGCGATAGGGACAAACATGCTATGTTTCACTCACTGACATGGAGAGACCTTAATTTCCCCTCTTTCTACTATCAAATGTGTGCTTGCTCTGCCTCATGCTGCAGTAGATGTTTTGCTCAAATGGGACTTCTGCAGTTGGTGAAATCTTTAAGCTTTATTTCTCCTTTTCATTTCTGAAGGTGAAAATAAGGATCAGTTAATTCTAAGTTATCTTTATACTGAACTGAGTCACATCTGTCCAAGAAAGCCACAGCTTTCTATTTAGATTAGAGGTGTAAATAAAAGAGTCTTAAGGTCACATGCTTGACCTATTCAATCTGTTAAATCCCAGGAGCATTTGACACCATAGTATGGAATCTATTACAACAAAAGAAGCCTTCTGAGGTGTCAGATGACAGTGAGATTTAAAAGCAGATGAAAAATGTTTTGGAAGCCTCAACAACCAAGAGACTTCCTTGATTCAGGTTTATACAGATCTGCTGTATGCCACAACTGCTTTGATCCTATGCAGTCTGGCTAACAAAGATGTTTAGAATCATCTTGAATTGTTAACAGTCAAAGACGGTTATAAAAAGCAGCTCTTATTCTGTCTGCTTAGTTCATCCTCCATTGAATGTGGACATGGAATTTGTCCTGCACTCATGCTGCATGCACAGACTCCTTTTCAACTCTGGTTCTCTTTTACTGGGACACATCTAAAGAGCTTGGCTTGTAAACAGCTGAGAGGGATTTTTATTTGATGAAATGAGAGATAAATGCCATGAAAACTTTTTTTTGCTGGCTTTAGCTCTGATTAAACACAAGGTTGCACAAGGCTTAAGCTAATCTGAGAGTCTCCTTGGGATGCTTTCTGGAGCTTCTTTTTAACAAAAAAAACGCAATCAAACAACCCAGGACATTGATGGCCAATGCCATTTGTCTAGCACACACAGAGAACTGCAGCTGAGTTGCAGACCCTTCACACAGAACCCTGCTTCCCAGCAGATACCCAGGCATGGAGAAAGCCTCTTTGAGGGGAGGAGTGTGCTGCCTTAGCCAGTATGACTACACTGCTGCTGGATGATAGCTTTATCCCCAGGGGAAAAACCGCCTGGAAAACTTCCTTGATCAGTCCAACCTGCTTGAGACATTTACAGCTCATTTTTTTAGTGTCTCAGTGTCTGTCCACCTCATTTGCTTTTATCTTCTACTTTGCTGCTGCATGATGTCTTCTTACAGTCTGAAAGTAAGCTCTTAAAATGCATGCTCCAGAAGTTTATAATCACTTCCATGGACAGTTATTGCTGTGCTCAAAGGAAAATTCCATTTTTATGGCTGATGTGCAGTTTACTGTACATAGAGCACCTGGGTGGACCAGGCAGAAGCCTCTGCAGCAGTTTATGTTTCCTGGTGACAACCAGAGTGGCCTGGCTTGGTCTGGGTGCACAGGCAGAAGCTGAAGTGAAGGAGCCCTTACTGTGATCACATTTACATGGCCTGAGCTGTCATCGCAGCATGGGCTCAGTGTAAAAATCAAAGCTAACCTTGGTCCAGACCAGTGCTGTACTACCTTTGCTAGTATAAAGAAACCCATATTGAGTTCACCATGTAGCTACATGGGCACAATGACATAGGAAAGACAGGAACATTTGGCAAAGGAGATCAGGCTCACTCTTTGGACTGATAAAAATCAGGGCTTCTGTCACAAAATGGCACCTCTCAGACTACTTCTGAATAGTATAACTGCCATGAATACATACTGAACAATTGGGCCCTGGAGATCTTTGGTCACAAACCATTTTACTTGTAAATGATTTCTAAGTGCTGTGAAGGTACAGTCACAACTGATTCAGGAGCAGAGAGAAGAAAAAAAAAAAAAAAAAAAAATCCAGTGTAAGAAGAGGAAAAAGTAAATTAGTGCCAGGGAGAGCGGAGCTGGAAAATAAAAGAAGTGAATAGAGCAGGTAAGATAGGCCTGATGCATGCTTTAGGCTCCCAGAAAAATCCAAATATCGGCCTAAGATCCAAATGACAGCAGGAGCTGTCCTAAGGCAGAAGGCCTCTGGCTCCAGATCCAGTTTGAAAAGAGTCCCATATAGGTATGGACTACCCCATCATACATTGCATCAGTCTTCTCTGTAAGGGCACAAAATGACCTTAGATATGCATCTGTGTTACATAAACAGTACTCAGTGCCAGCAACACCCTCAAGTTGCTCCTGCGGGAAAAGCTTGAGAATATCATTGAGCCACTCACCTCTTGCATTTTGCTCTTAATATGAAATAAAGTAGCATCTGCAATGTCCCTGGACACTAGCTTGAAATTGCTCCCAAGTCTCAGTACACTGAGGTAAGGGTATTGGCATGGCAAACAAAAGCACCTGCAGTGGCTGAGGTATTCTGCCTCATCTGGCACAGAACAAGTGGATCACAGGATGGCACATGTCTTGGAGATGCCCACAAAAGCATGCCTGAAAGGCCATAACTGTGGACAGTCAACAGTGCTCTGACCTTCTGGGCTAGGAACAGGCAGGACTCAGCCCTGCAGCCCCATGACTCTCCCAGAGAAGAAATGCCCATCCAGAACTGTATCATGGGCTTATTTCCTGGCTCTGACATGAGTTTTCCTGGAGAAAACACATATTTCCATCTGTAAAGAGGAGATAAGAAACCTTCCTCATTTTCTGTGGTCACTGTAAACACAAACCTAGAAATACCACAGAAGCAGTGACTCCACAGCAAGTGACACCATGAATCCATAGGCAGGACCCACACACAGGTCCAGAGCAGAAGAAAAGAAGTGTCATGAAAACACAAACTAGATGACAAGTTATAAAAGTTTATAAAAGAGCAAACTATCTTAGTAACCTACAAGCCTTTCTGGATCTTGGGTGACATAGCTGCAGAACACCCACCATCTTTGCTAAGAAGACAAAAATCCTACACAACTCCTTGCTGTCTGCATGATCCACAAGTTCATCTTGAGGGCATCCCTGGTGCTGCCCACAGTGCTCTCTACACAACAATACCCAGGCTTCCAGACAGAGCACCCACCTTTCCGGGGTGCACAAGAAGCCTGGTAGCACTGAAAATTTAAGCCTCTGGAGTCCCTGACTTGTGCTGGGGATTGCACTTGGCTTTGACCCATGGGATATCCTACCACAATAGAGGATCTTTCCCAGAAGCTCTCCAACAAGCTGAATCCAAGCAGTTGCTATGGTTCAGATAAGACTTGATTTGAGAAAGAAACCACTCAATTTGTTTCTGCCACTGTTCAATGTTTTCCTTAACTCATGAAAACCAGAAGAAAATCAAGAGGACCTTATCAAGAAGCCCATGTGAGAATAAGGTTTGACAGTTTGGTGTGAAGGTGAGATTTAAATTCAGAGTAAAGGCATAATATATCCTACATTTCCCACTGTAGCTTATTCTACAAGGATGTGGTAGAGCTAGGGAGGTACAAATGACATGCAGGTGTGAGAGAAAGGCAACAGCTAAGCACAGCTTGGGCCTTGACAAATCAGCTGGTTTCCTTACCTTCTGCTCCAATAGATACTAGTTTGACTCCTTTGCTCGCAATGAAATCCAAGGCCTTGTTCACATTGGATATTTTGTGAACTCGCATTTTGCCTCTTTCCGGCTTAGCCAAACGTTCACCTAATAAGAGAAAAAATATAAATCAGACAACAATTCTAAACCCTTTCTTCCCTGTTTCCCATGTTGGTAGCTCCTGCTGCTCAGCCAGGCAGAGGATAGACCTCCCTGCACCCTTTCTCAACAGCGAATACAGGACAGCGCTCACTGTTAAGTACCTTCTGAAAGAATCAGACAGAAGAGTATCTTTCTGTTACACCGCAGATAACTTAATAACAGAGGAACTGTGGGCACTGAGTCCTCTCCACAGCAGGTTTATAGCAGTGGTGAAAAGGTCCTTCAAAACCACACTGAGCTAGAAAGGGGAACTAACCTCCATACAATCCATCACAGATAATGTGACTGGAAAAGATACAAACTTCCCTCCCCCACAATGACAGGTTAGGAGCTCCTCTCATCATTTTACAAAGCAAATCCCTCCTTGGAACTCCCTATAAATATGATGTTATATCTTGCTGCTTCTTTTTTCCCAGCCAGGATACAGACCTCCTTTCTCTTTATTCTCTTCTCTGAATAGCCACAATTGCCTGTATCAGGAAATAAAATCACTTCTTTGCCAAGTGGCTTTGTGACTGTATGAACTGTCATCTCAACTCCTTCCAATTACATTTGATGTATTTCTAACTCTATGCAATGGTCTCTTACATAGTGGTATGCATTTTAAATGCTTATGAGGCAGAGAGAGGGAAGCAGCCTTGCTCTGAGGTAAATCTCTGATAGAAATAAGTCTTGGGGCAAATGCCAGCTCCTGACAGGAACAAAGCTGGAAGATTTGGAAAAGAGCTTTCTTGACCTTATTCATTGGAAAGAGTTGCGTTAAGTATAGTCATGCCGCTCCTGATAGGCTGCCAGTAACTATGCTCACAACCTGTTTTTACTAACGCTAGTAAAACATGCAGAGTAAGCAAATTAAAGCCTGTCCAGACAAATTAACTTTTCAAAGGAACCTCCCCTAGAAACATAATCAGAGGGGACATCAGGACACACCTGTGTGTGACACAACACCAAAGTATGAACAGAACAGCTTCTTTCAGAACACAAGCTCCAGAATACAAAAAAGACCAGAACAAAATGCGAGCAGGTTTTGCTCTTTGAAAAGAAGTTATGAGATAAGTAAAAAGAGATCAAATGGGCAAGTCCAGGCAAGCCATTACTCACCTGACCTATTCAGTTCTAAAAGTCACCTGCAATATCTCAAACCTGAATATTTAAGTCAGTGTGAGCTGCCTCAAAACCTTTATTTGAGATTGAAGGGTGAGAAAGAAAAGTACTTTTAAACTCTTTTTCATACTAAAATCACATGTTTTTTTCCTAACAAAGGACAGAGGAAAAGGTACAGGGGAGAAAAAATAGATTATTTCCATAGCCATGCCCCACAAAACAAAAAGTCTGGAAATGAAAATCCTTTCAAAGCGTTTCAGAGTAGGCTGGTGTCATTAGCCCTCAAGCTTAAGGATAAAACCAGATCCACTTTCAAAATTAAACACTGATGTCTGACAACTTAAGCAGAAAGATTTATTTATGGCACTACCTCCAACCCAGGATTAAAAAAAGAAATCTCTTTTGCTTTAATGGAGCCTCCAGTACACATCATGGCACATTGCTTTCTTTTTCCATTTGGATAATACTAGTCATTCTGCATAAAAGTGGAAGCACTTCTTGTGACAGTGTCATAATGACATCCTCACATGTAGCTTCACAGTAGATTTAAACAGAACTATGCTACCAAACACCAACAAATGGCCTGAGCCAGCTAAAAAAAATAACCATTTACTTCAGCTCATGCAACTGTACCTAGCCTTGTAAAATGAAAACTAAAGAGATTAGGTTTCGGCTGGAACAGCAAGCTGATCCAATTCACCGTGTGGCTGCATGTGCAAGGCCAACACAAAGGAGAGCATCTAACTGCTCTCCCTGGCGCTGAGGAGAGCAGGATTTCTCCCTCTCACAAACACAGTCCTTGAGCAATTGATAGTGATTGCAAAACTGCAGTATCACTCTCTCAAATACCACAATAGGATAATTGTTCTAGAATTTTTTTTGGGGAACTTAATCCCAAAACCCAATGGCTATTTCCTTGAGGCTTGGACTTTGTTTCAAATATAGATTTCCAGAGAAAAAAAATCATCTGTTTCCACACCATACATTATTAATGATGTAGGCTGTTAAAAGGGAAGCCTGCTAGAAATATGTTCTACTTTCAGCTATTTGCATCATTGCTTCATTTCTTAGTACTTCTCCTAGCTAAGACAATGAAAACGTTCTACTCCCATTCTCCAACTCTCATGTACTAGCCCAAGGCTGCACTTTAAAAGCCAAACAACACAAGGACATGTTGGCATAGAAGGTGTTTACTGCAAATTTGTTTAGGAAAAGATTCAATTAGTTATTCCTTCTGCTTGGGGGAGGGGTGGGGGGGAGGTGCCTTGCAACTTTATTTTGAAAGGACTAAACATGAGCTTTGCCTTTTTATGTTTCGTACATTATTTTCTAAACGGCTTTGCTGGGGAAGGAAACACATGCAGTAAAAAATTCAAGGGCAATCTCTAGGGGGTGGCCCACCCGTTACTTCCCACCACGAAGACCAACAAGAGTGGACTTGGGATGAAGAAGTCTTAGGACTGTCTGAGGAGCTTTTCCCACTGCACAGCATCTGGGAGACTGAGTGGCTCTGTCTAGGCTGGAAGTGGAACCATCAGCAGCACAGCTCACCACAAGAAGGTACTAAGCTGAGTAAAACTGAGAAGCCCTCCTCTTGCAGGACATAGCTGCTTCCCATACTTAGGGAAGTTGCAACAGATGGGAAACCAGCTTCCTACCTCCCTTAGCTGCCTGGCAGCGATGTGTCCCCAAGGACATGTGGGGCTGTGGGAGACCTGTTACAGGGCATAGTCCATCTGACCACCCAGGGTCTCCAGCAGCTCCCCTGTGCAGGCTCCATCCTTCTTCCAGCAGCAGCCACTGATGGAGGAGAGCAGAGTAGGACAGCTCTCCCTCAAGTCCCACACACCCCAGCCAGGCAGAGGAACCAGGCTCCATATAGCTCTCGGCTAGCCTGGCCCAGTACTTTCACTGCTGAAGGCTCTTATGCCCATCACCCTCTGTGCTAGAGGAAAGGATCAGCCTGCTACAGAGCAATCCTGCACATGCCTAATTCCCATAGGCAGGTCTGCAGTCCCCTAGCATACAGGAAGAGGAAGGTGTGGAGTGAACCACAAGCTGAAAGGAAAGGCCAGAAGCTGGAACTGGAGGGCTAACATCACCCTTTTGGCAGGTGATCAGTAGGAACACACAGACAAGCCCTTGCCAACCAACAAGAGGCTCCTTACGCCCATTCTGTTCCCGGGCTCGGCTGCCGCTTCCCCAGCTATGGCCAAAGGGGCTACTAACAGAGCCAGCAGCTAGGAAAAGGAACCATAAGAGCAGCAGGGGTCACAAGTGGAAATGTAACCACCAATTATGGATAGGAAATGCAGAAAAAGCAACTATGCAATGTTTCTCCTTTTTTGACACTGTACCTAAGGAGAACTATGGTTCTAGCTTCTGCTGGCTCTAAGGAAAGGATGCTCAGCCCTCACTGTGTGAAGGACCATAGCCTCAGGTAGGATGTGGCCCACATCTGCTCCCCATGCCTTTGGCCCCTGATCATCTATTGTCAGGCTGCAGGCACGGAGCTGCTCTGCAGTGGATGGGAGAATCCCGTGCCCACACCATCAGTTCACTTGGAAGCCATTGGCTCCTAGCGAGGCTGAGGAGGGTCTGGACAATCTCTGCCAGTGGGCTCATAAAGGGACAATATGAGAGGAAAAGTGGGAGATGAGGCAAGGAAATCAAGCAGTGTGAAATATGAGACCCCTTGCTTTAGGACCAAGCCAAAGAAATGATCTAGGACTCTGGTACCTTGTTTCTTAAGCACTGCAGAAGCAGTGTGTGTGCTGCAAGGCCCTGATAGTATTTTGAGTTCTGATCCTTCCAAACTACCAGCATGGGCAACCCCCCTGAGGTTTTATCCTGCGTTCACAAATTCTGAAAAACACATATAATGACTGCATCATTGCAGGAGCTGGCAAAGGAAAAGGGAAGGGAACGAAAGGAAAGGAAGAGCAGAGGGAAGGCAGTCTGAGTGCTTCTATCAAGGCAATGATATTGGAAAATGTACTAAGAAGGTCAGGCATGCAAGTCACTGGGTTGCCATTACCAGCTCAAAAGCCATCAAAAGGAAGTCTGTGAGCACATAACCCCTGTTTCTTATATACATTCCTATCCCCCTTCGAAGCCTCCCACATCAGAGGCATCCCACTTTACTTCATTGGCACATCAATAAGGATTACTGCTTATATGAAATAATCCCTGGAGCTATCTGTCAAGTAGTGGGACGTTTGTGATAGGAAGTGAAAACAAATGTGACCTAACTTATTCATGCCCCTGTGACCTAACTTATTCATGTCCCTGGGTTTTCTGGGATTGTGCTTTTCTTTGGGTTGTTTTTTTTTTTCCTCCTGAAGGTTTGAGCACTGAGCTCATAAACTAGAATAGGAAAACTTGAGTCACAGCTGAAACGAACGACACAGAAGGTTTACTGGTTTGACTCTTCTCTTCCAATAACTTCTATCCTGTTCCCAGTGTCATGTGGCTTTGGTATGATTTGCCAGTGCAACATTCCCACACTTTCCAGAGTTGCTTTGTCAGCCCTGCCAAGCAGTAAGAGCCGTTGCCTGAGCCTTCACAGGGGCTGTGCATTCCTGAGGGGAAGACGAGAGGCAAGAGCAGGAATGCCGTGGGCAGCAGGCACAGGCCATGAGGCTTAGAGTACATTCCAAAAGCACACTAACGGTCACTGCTGGAGACAAGATATTCGTTAGGGAGAAATTTGTTCTGAATCAGGAAGCAGCTGTTTTTATATTCCAGCAAAACCTGCAGCATTACAGCTCTTGCTGTCCCCATTTTGTGGGAAAGAGGGAGGACAGATTTCAGAATGGAGATGCTCAGGATACTTGAAAGCACCACACAGAACCCCACTCACCTGAAATGACTTCCAGAAGTAACATGAGTTTAAGACCATCCCTGAAATCTTCCTCTATGTTCTCAATCTGCGTCCCAGCCTTGCGGAGGTGAGAATTACACCATGCGGTAAATGTCTGAAACACAGGAAAGAGAGGCAAAAAAAAAAAAGCAGTCAGTAATCTTCCCAGAAGCCAAACAACAGTTCACAATCAATGCAGTGCTGCTAGGCACCATCACACAGATTCAAATGCTCGTTCAGTTATCATCTTTCCAGCCCTTGCCCTTGTGGGGCACAAGTGTTTGTACCAAAATATCCCAAGAAGTTGCAGGGTGTTCCTGTGACAGATGGAGTCTGAGACACACAGTCACTTCATGGCTCCAGCATGTCTGATTTTCTGGACAGGTCCCTACATTTGTGTTTTGTTTAGAATGCCTTGAAACCAATTTTAAGGCATGCTAAGTGCTCAGACTGCTAGGAATTCCAGTGGTACTAGATGACACATCTTAGCATAATATAAAAGGGAAAGGAAAACAGCATTTCAGAACTCATCTCTAGAGAGGTGATTGAACAAAAAAGGACCATTCTTCTGTGATCAGCTATCTCTGGTCTACTTCAGCCCCAGCAAACGCTGCAGCCCTTAGACACAGAGAGATAGAGCGCCGAGCGCTCCTGTCCCATAAACTACATCCCAGTAGAGTCTGTCCTGCAGCCTCTGTTCTCACTGTTTCACTCCTAAGCAGATCTCCTTTCCCTTTGTGACCATGCCCATCATGTAGAGGAATTTGTGTTTTCTGAATAACAATGCCATCACCTCATCTTAGCAAAAGTACAGGTCCTAGAAAGCATGTAAGTAAATCATTACTTCGCAACACTACAGTCTAGCACAGTCCCAAACTCCTACTGCTTGAGAGCCTCTAGCAGAAAGTTCATGGTAGCCACCTCAATGACAGAAATCACAGCCACTCTGTAATTAGCAATATTATGCACCACCACCACAATTATAACATGAGTTTGAAGTGCAGGAGGGACTGATGCCCAAACTACAATACAGCCAGAGGCATTCAGGCTAAACAACTCTTTCTGGAAACGCCCTCTGACCTCAAGTGGTCAGGATAAGAGGATCTCTCATTTGAGAGAAATGAATTTCACCACAACTGATGACAAGACACATTTTTTGTGGTTGCAGTCCATCGGCTCATGTTATGAACCATGATCATGTGGGGCACTGACAGGGAAGGGACCATCTCATCCAAGAGATGTGATAGTAGGGATTGTCTCAAAGGATCACTACATGAACGGGTATGAAAGAGAAAAAGAAATGCTACCACTCGATGGTCAAAATACAAGAAGCAAAATGTAAAACACCTCAGGGTGGCATGGTCTTAAATAGGTGACTCAGAGTGCAACCTGGAGATGCAGAAGCTCTTTGACAAAAAAAGTACTGTTTGAAGGGTAAATGGTAGCAGATAGTTCTTTTAAAGCAGACAAGTTTGTCCAAGTGTTGATGAATGTGTTTCACAATGTTTGAACAGGATATCAAGTGAACCCTTTTCTTTGTACAAACTGATAACCCCTCAATCACTCTTCAGCAGAAGGGTGAGGTTACTCAAGTAATGAGCAACTTCAAAAGCTCAGTGCTACCACAAGGTAAGGAGGTCTTTTTTCTTCTCCCTCTCCCAGATGTGCTCCCAGAGTCAATTCAACTCACTGATCCAGCAAAGAACTGTTTACTTTCTTCGGGTAAGGTTAGTCTTTGGCTCAGCAGTGCACGGAGGCAGTTCAGCATTGTCTAACAAGCCTCTGCAAAAGAGAATTTGGCATACATGGGCTAAGCAGGAGGGCGGAGTAGACCACAGCACCCTTGCCATCTTGGGCTGTTAGAAAACCACAGCACAAAGGACTCAGCTGATACTGAGGGATACCATGCCAGAAATTAAGAAATGCTTTACCACTGCTTGCACCATGCACAGGATTCCAAAAGAGAGATCACCCTGAATGGCAAAGAGCATCAGGGCTTTTTCTTATTTGTCTGGAAACTAGGCTGCTTCTATTAACCTGCTCGCATTTGTGCTTACGTGACTACAAATAGCGTAGCAGAATCCTTCCTTGGAAAAAGCACTGCTAAACAGCTGCTGAGCTTCTCACTGCTGTGCTCTGGCCTTGCTCTCTGCTGGGGCTGTGGGATGGAACAGGATAACAGTGCAGCTGTAAACACTTCATGGCAATGGCTCTGTGGACGGATACATGTATTGTGAAAGTCTGGGATCTCTTTTTTCAAGATGGCCCGGTTTCCTTCCAGATTTGGAAGCTTTAAAAAAAAAGAGTAAGTCATTAAGCACCATTTATTGCTTTTTATTATTAGTCCCCTGAGAAATAAAAGTGCTGTGTTTTGTTGGTTGTACATTGGGCTTTTTTTCCTTCTAAAAAAAGAGCAGTTTGGCAGTGTTCAAGGCCGTGTTGGACATAGCCTTGGGTGGCATGGTTTAGTGGAAGATGTCCCTGCCCCTGGCAGGAGGACTGGAACTAGATGATCTTCAGGTTCTTTCCAACCCTAACTATTCTATGAAACTGGGTCTTGTTTCCCGAAGTACATCCTTCTCTTCATTTCATTGCCTGCGCTGTATTATGTGTATTATGTATTATTTATTTGGCTTCTTTCTGCAGCCAGGTTCCTTCACTCCTCCAGAGGACCAAATGAGAGCAGAGATGCTTTCAAATGCTACATAAGCACACATCAAAGCATGAGAGCAAGTTGTGTTAGGAAGGTGGTAAATGCCCATGAACCTCTCATATTTGGAAAGTGGCCAACACAGGATATCTAGAGCTAGTGACTGGCCCTGAGTGACTTTACAAAATCCACATTGAATTGAGAAGAAAGCCAACGGGCTGCACTTCTATTTCTTGTATAACTTCTTTGAAGCCATTTCAGTTTTACTTTCTAGCAGCCCAAAATAGATCAGAAAGTTTTGCTTTAAATCATCAATAATGCTGGCGTAGCTCAACTTGGCATCTCTCTGCACATTTTGAGGGTTGAAGTGGGCAACTGGGTCTACGCTTCTAAGAAACATAGATGAAATTAAAAGCTAACCACAGACTTCTAAACTTTGCATTATTATAAAGCCTGCAGAACAACCAGATCAGTCAGGTTCTTACTGCTGCAAGAGTCACCTACGACTTGGTGGAAAAGTAAGTCCCAGAACCAGCACTCCAACTTCTCTGCCAGAGCCATCTTCAGCACATGACAGCCTCAGACATGCTGAAGTGAGATGACTCTGAAAAACACTAACCATCAGTGGCAGAGCAGACACCTCAGCTCCTCGAGGATAACATTCCTCAAGGACTCCTCCTCCAAGACCAAGAAAGGCTATGTCATAGAGCACATGTTGTTCCTGCTAGACAACTCCTCAGTGTGCAGACATTTTCTTAAGGCACCCTTCAGGTGCTACATAAATTCCAATAAACATAATACCTTAAATAGCAGAACAGCATATGGAGACAGCAACAACTAGCAACCCAGTGTGGCTGCATTAGTCCATTTTCCAAGAGAGCAGGATTACAAATGCTTGTAATAACTCCAATGGAATTCACAAGCTATATGTTTCACAGACCAATCCAGAACAACATCCATCAAAATGCAATAATC
Source organism: Forpus xanthops (assembly GCA_032466535.1). NCBI lineage: Eukaryota > Metazoa > Chordata > Aves > Psittaciformes > Psittacidae > Forpus > Forpus xanthops. The sequence goes on from JASSUY010001651.1 coordinate 52,362, forward strand.
AGAAAACAGATTTATG